>JAJOOR010014035.1:0-53992 GCA_036250505.1 Solanum acaule | reverse complement strand
ATATATGCTTTTCTTTTTTATTTAAAATGTATTGTAGAAATTTTGTCAAAAATCTTTTTTGGAAGTACAACAATTTTAAATTTTGCAAGTGCCAACCAACAACAACACACACAGTGAAATCCAACTAAGTGGGATTTTGAGAGGGTAGAGTGTACATGTAATGACCCGATCGATCATTTTTGGAAATTTGGTGAATTTATCATTTTGCCCTCCCGATATTGACCCCAAATCTCCTATGTTTGAGTTTTGTAAAGTTGGTTTTGAACTTTAAGTTAAGAGTTGAAAATTCGGTAAGTTTTGAGTTTTAAAGGCTATGTTGTTAAGAAAATAGTCTTCAGTGTCTTTCAGAGTTTCGAGTAATAGAAAAGAATTCGGTCGATTCCATCATTCTCGAAATGTGAAATTTGAAACGTGAGAATTATCAGTTTCTGAGTCTTTTTGAGGATCTGAGGTCTTAAGTTGTGAAATAGTGGAATTTTAGCCTTTGGGTTGACTTAGGTCCACATTTGGGGTTCGTATACTCGTATCGAGATTCCGAAAGTTCTGTTAGATTAGTGGGATGATTTAAGGCCTCGGTGACGTTTGGGTTGATTTTTAAGAGGTCCCGAGCTTGTTTTAAAATTTTTCGGTGTGAGTTAGATTCTTGTGGTTTCCACGTATGTCAGGTCAAAAAGATATCAAATTCGTGTTTTGACGATTCTACTGAGTTTGGAACATCGAGTATAATTGTCATGCCCCGAGCCAACACCCTGGGCAGGACTGACACTCAAGAACCATTGCTGGCACCAAACGAATCATTGGCCTAACTTACTTGCTCAGCGGAAGACTTAATTCAACAAAGACAAGTCTATGTAATAAACTGGAATGTTATAATGTAACATTCAACTTGGCCATTAAGGCAACCTCAAGTCTTAACATAAGATAATGACAATGAAAAGACTAAAGAACTAACATTTGACTGTCTATCTATGAAGCCTCTAGAACAACTGATATGGATGTTGGGACAAGCCCCACGACATACTAGTGAACTGATAATAATAGGAAAGCAATCAAAGGGATCCTCCGGAAAGCAAGGAGACTCCCCACAAGACTCTGAAATGCCCAACTGGATCAATGGTGCGCTGGATGCCGATCCTAGTTACCTGTGTCTGAATCATAATAAGATGCAGGCCAAATGGCATTAGTATATTGAATATACGAGTATGCAAGGGGAATTCTAAAACAAGACATAAGATTGAAAGAAATCTGAAGAACTTACCTGGCTCAACTCAACTCAACATAACTGAACGCATTTCAATATAAAGCAGTTTTAAACAAGTGCAATATAAAGAAAAATTGTTTAAAACCTGATGTCAACTCTGTGAGTATGCAAAGATACATATAACTCTGAAATATATGTAAAAATACAATAAATTGTGTATATAAGAATATGATTACTTCTGTGGGAGTTTCTCTAACCGACAACCCTCATGTAAGAGCTATTGTGATGATACAGTGTTCTACCTCACGCAGCCAGGGCTGTCCTATACCTTGCCGATGGTATAGAACTTGAACTACTAAGTGGATCCACTACTCTATGCTAAAAAGCACTAAAGGAATCATCTAAAAAGTATGACCTTTTTCTACCCATGATGGCTACATGATTTATGGGGGCTGTGAGTTGTTTGAGCTCTCCTCCATATCGATGCTCAATACTACTCCCAAAACTGTGACATTATCTCTTATCTTTAAAACATACTTCTTTCTGTGATTTGAGATAATTGCTCAAAAACATAGCTCAAAGGCTATCTTGGAAATCATAGTTTCCTCTTTTGCTTCATTTAGAAAGCGATTACTCTTTTCTGAAAACTAGCTCAAAGGCTCTTTGGAAATCAAGGTTTCCTTTCTTGTTTAAATGTGAAACATTTTACTCTTTAGGAATACATAGTCCTGATATTCTTCTTTTGAATAAATGAACTCAACTCTTTACTCTTTTCTTAACTTGAAACTTTAGTCTTTAAACAAAGTTGAAACATTTGTGAAAGACTTTTGAAAGATTTATAAACTTCTCTTGACTTGACTCTTACTTCTCTTGACTTTGATGTTAACTTTCCTTGAATAGGATTATGGCTTCAAGGTTGATGATCTCATATCTATGGATGATTTCATGATGTTTAAATGTACATTAGAGTGTTGGAATCAACTAGAAAAGATAGGTACATTGCTAAGGAACAAGTACTAAAAGGTAGGGAACGAATGCGAAGAACTGGCATCCCTGGCGCTCTGAGAGGCGCGGGACGCTAGCCCTCAATGTTCAGAGACTGACTTCGGGTGCTCTGCCTGGCGCAACGCCCCAGAGGTCAAAGTTGAGAGAGCCTCTCTTGGGGATCTGAGAGGTGGGACGCCCAAGCCCCTGCCCAAGTGAAGTCCGACTTTTCTTGCTCGTTTTTCATCTCTAAACCCTTTAAACATCAATTGTTCTTTCCCCAAATGCTTAGAATCATTTATACCCTCAATATATACTAGATACAAACCGAAATTACACTAGGAAACATGAATCAAAGCGCAAGAAACTTCAACAAGACAACCCACAAGAATTCGAACGAATTTCATCAAGAACTCAAAGGATTTACTTTCAAATCAAACATATTTTGCTGAATTGAATCATGATTGGCACGTGGGTGAACTAACCCAATACTATGTGATCTCACATACGTGATAAGGATCACCCCTCGACGAAATCAACAAGCTAAACTCGACGATCTTGAAGAATCTTGCTTTCTCTTCTCTTTCCTTCTCTTTTCTGCTTTCTCCAAGCCCTAGCGTGAAATTCACTTTTTCGAAACTGACTAAAATTTGAATTTACCCCAATTAAACTCCTAAAATTGAATTAATTAAGTTGGGTAAGGAAAAGACCAAACTACCCTTCTAAAATCCGGTTTTAGACTTTCCTTATTCGAACAACCCAACTTCCAAAGGGCATAACTCACTCATACGAACTCAGAATCATGAAAACTCGGCGGCGTTGGATATATCATTCCAAGAGATTTCCTAAAATATCTGTAAGTACACATAACTCATCCTAAGCTAGAAGTTATGGCCATTTGAAGTTGACCAAAACTCAACTCATTCTAACTTAACAAAATTTCCAGATTTTCATTCTTTCCAAAAATGACTATTTCCAATTATTAGCTTTTTCCTAGTTATTTCAAATTGCGAAATATTACACTATCTCACCCTTGGGAACATTCATCCTCGAATGATATTACTTTTACTAGGCTAAGGGTGTAACATGCAACATTCAGTTCAAGCACCCACAAGCAAATGGAAAACAACATGCCAACTTATAAATAAATACTAAGAAAGGATTAGTACCTTAATTCGGAACTTCTCCGAATTCGAAGAGATTTGGATATCTCTTCTTCATATCCTCCTCAGCTTCCCAAGTAGCTTTTTCAAGAAATTGGTTCCTCCAAAGGGCTTTGATTGATGCTATCTCTTTTGCGAACTTGGCGATCTAGAATTTGAACCAGAATCTCTTCATAAGATAAACTATCATTGATCCCAATATGTTCAGTTGGTATGATCAATGAAGGATCACCCATGTAATTCTTCAACATAGAGATGTGAAACACCGGATGAACCGCGGCTAACTCTTGTGGTAGATCCAACTCATAACCTACACTACCTACCATTTTCGATATTCTGTAAGGGCCAATATACCGGGGACTAAGCTTCCCCTTCTTACCAAATCTCATAACACCTTTCATGGGAGAAACTATAAGATATACCCAATCATCTACTTCAAACTCTAACTCCCTTCTCCTAACATTAGTGTAGGATTTCTGACGACTCTGCGTTGTTTTCAACCTCTCTTGAATCACTTTCACTTTCTCCATAGCTTGATGAACCAAATCTGGTCCTATCAACCCCGCTTCATCAACTTCAAACCATCCAATAGGAGATCTGCATCTTCTCCCATAAAGAGCTTCATAAGGAGCCATTTGGATGCTCGAGTAGTAACTATTGTTGTAAGCAACCTCAATGAGAGGTAGGTGATCATCCCAATTCCCTTTGAAATCAATCATCCAAGCCCTCAACATATCTTCTAATGTCTGAATAGCGCACTTTGCTTACCCATCTGTCTGAGGATGAAAGACAGTACTTAAGTTCACCTTTGAACCCAAGCCTTTTTAGAATGACTTCCAAAATTGTGCAGTAAATTACGCACCTCTATTTGAAATAAAACCCCATGAAGTCTTACCACCTCTTGAAGATATACCTTAGCATAATCTTCTGCCGAATGAGTAGTCTTTACCAGCAAAAAGTGGGCTGATTTTGTCATTCTATCGACAATCACCCAAATAGAATCATGCTGCCTGCGAGACCTTGGTAAACCTGTGATGAAGTCCATATTAATCATCTCCCACTTCCATTTCGGATTTTCTATATTCTGAGCCAAACCACCGGGCCTTTGGTGCTCTATTTTAACTTGTTGGCAATTTGTGCACTTAGCAACAAAGTTGGCAATGCCCTTCTTCATACTATTCCACCAATACCCCTCTCTCCAATCACGATACATCTTTGTGGAACCTGGATGAATGGAATATTTGGAGCTATGAGCTTCCTCCATGATCCTCTCTTGGAGTCTATCCACCATTGGTACATACAATCTACCTTGATATCTCAATACTCAATCTCCCCCTTGTTCAAAAGATAATACTTTTTGCTTATGAACATTTGCCTTCAATTCAAGAAAAATTGGATCTTGGTCTTGCTTTTCTTTCACTTCTGACACTAATGAAGATTCATCCCCATTCATCACCACTACTCATCCTTCTGTGGAATCCATTAGTCTGACTCCTAAGCGTGCAAGTCTATGCACATCTTTTGCTAACTCTCTCTTTTCCTCCTCAACATGGGCAGTAATACCCATAGACAACCTGCTTAAACCATTAGCAACAACATTAGCCGTACCTGGGTGGTAGAGAATACTCGTGTCATAATCATTGAGTAATTCTAACCACCTCATTTGTCTGAAATTAAGCTCTTTCTGAGTGAACACATATTGAAGACTCTTGTGATCAGTGAATACATCAACATGAACATCATACAAATAGTGACGCCATATCTTCAAAGCAAATACTACGGCAGCCAACTCTAAGTCATGGGTTGGGTAATTCTTCTCATTAACTTTCAACTGTCTGGAGGAATATGCTATGACTTTGCCATTTTGCATTAACACACAACCTAAACCAACTCTAGACGCATCACAATAGACAACAAAGCCTTGCATACCTTCTATTAAGGTCAAAACTGGGGCAACACTTAATCTCCTTTTCAATTCCTGAATTTTTTTTTCATAAGCTTGAGACCATTGAAACCTCATTGTCTTCTGAGTTAACTTGGTCAAAGGGGATGAAATAGATCAGAACCCCTCTATAGACCTTTTATAATAGCAAGCTAATCCCAAGAAACTCCTAATATTAGTTAGAGATATGGGTCTAGGCCAATTCTGCACTGCCTCAATCTTTTGGGTATCAACTTTAATTCCCTCTCCAGACATAATGTGGCCTAAGAATGCCACAGACTCAAGCCAAAACTCATACTTAGAGAACTTGTCATACAACTCTCTATCTTTCAAAGTCTGGAGAACTATTCTGAGATGACTAGCATGATCTTCTTCATTCCTTGAATAGATTAATATGTCATCAATGAAGACGATAGCAAACATATCTAAATAAGGTTTGAATATCCTATTCATAAGGTCCATGAATGCTGCAGGCGCATTGGTCAAAACAAAGGACATGACCAAAAACTCATAATGTCCATAACTGGCTCTGAAAGCTATCTTTGGAATATCATATTCCCTTACCCTTTACTGATGGTAGCCTGATCTAAGATGTATCTTAGAGAAACAAATGGCCCCCTGAAGTGGATCGAAAGATCATCAATCATTGGGAAAAGAAATTTGTTCTTGATGGTAACCTTGTTCAACTGACGGTAATCTATACACATCCTAAGGGAACCATCTTTCTTTTTCACAAATAAGACCGGAGCACCCCACGGTGAGACACTTGGTCGAATAAATCCCTTATCTAAGAGATCTTTTAACTGCTCTTTAAGCCCTTTCAACTCTGTTGGTGCCATTCTATATGGCAGAATAGATATAGGGCGAGTATGTGGGAGAATATCTATACCGAAGTCTATCTCTCTCTCAGGAGGGACTTCGGGTAGATCATCTGGAAAGACTTCTGGAAACTCTTTCACTACTAAAATGATTGAATAGGAGGTATCTCAACACTCGAGTAATTAACTCGGACTAAGTGATAGACACACCCCTTAGAAACTAACTTCATTTCCTTGAGGTACGAAATGAAATGACCCTCAGGCACTACTGAACTACTTTTACACACTAAGACTGGCTCATTTGGAAACTGGAACTTGACAGCTCGAGTTCTACAATCAACTGAGGCATAACAGGCATGAAGCCAGCCCATACCAAGAATGACATCAAAATCTACCATGTCTAACTCAATTAAGTCAGCCATGGTACTCTTGTGATTGACGGAAATGGGACAATCACGATAGGCTCTCTCATCTAGAATAGACTTACCAACAGGTCTATAAACACTGAATGGTTCACTAAGTTGCACAGGAATAACATCAAAATTCATAGCAACATATGGAGTTACAAAAGATAAACTCGCTCCTAGGTCTAGCAAAGCATGAACAGTAAAGTCAAACACTTGGATTATACAAGTGACAACATCTGGAGAATCCTCTTGCTCTTGGCGACTATTGATGGCATACAAGCGGTTTGTTCCTCCGCCAGTACCGGAAGTAGCCCCTCTAGGTGCATCTCTGTTTGGTGGAGCAACTGAAGAAGACTGGGGTCTATTGCCCCCATTACCATTACCCGGCTTGTTCTTTGGACATTCTCGCATGAAATGACCATTCTGACCACACTTGAAATAACCAGTGGAGCCCTCACTACATGTACCTGAGTGGTTCCTACCACACTTAGTGCAGGCAGGAGGCTTACTACTCCTTTGCACCATGCTATCCTGAGAATACGCAAGTTTAGCTCTAAAATTCTAACTATTGTACTCACATTTGTTCTTTGGTACATGTGCACTAGCAGATGATGGAGTTGGTCCCTTCTATTTCTGTTGGAAGGATGACCAGTTGACATTACTCTTCTGTTGTCCAGAGTCGTTCCCTATCTTAGCTCTCTTGTTCTTAAACTCTTCCCTATCCCTCAGCTTCTCTTCCTCAACCCGTTGTACATATACCATTAACCTTGAGATATCCATGCCACCTATCAGCATTGCAGCCCTACCTTCCTTACTCGACAGACGAGCCAGTCCAGCAACAAATAAGCTCATTTTACTTCTCATATCAGCAACCATTTTCGGAGCTTAACAGGATAGTTGGGTGAACTTCAACCTATACTCATGAAAACTCAAAGAATCTTACTTAAGTGTGAGGAATTCTCGTACCTTAGCCTCTTTCAGTTCTCAAGGAAAGAAACGACCCAAGAAATCTTCCTCAAAACAACCCCAACTCGCAGATGGTACATCCTCAGCTCTACCCTCTTTCCACTGATCAAGCCAAGTCCTAGCAACATTCTTCAATTGATATGCATCTAGTTCAACTCACTCGATATCGGCAATATGCATGAACTCAAATACCTTCTTCATTTCCTCAATAAAATTCTCCGGATCCTCAGTAGTGCTCAAACCCGTGAAACTTGGCGGAGTCATCCTCAAGAACTCTCGGATCCTAGAAGTATCAACCACTTCCTGTCTTGCTCCTCTTTGTTGCCTAGCTTGGTTGGTCACAACGTGGCTCAACATACAGATAGGTACATTGCTAAGGAACAAGTACTAAAAGGTGGGGAATGAATAGGGAGAACTGGCGTCCCTGGCGCTCTGAGAGGCGCAGGGCACCAGCCCTCAAAGTTCAGAGACTGACTTGGGGCGTTCTGCCTGGTGTGGCACCCCAGAGGTCAAAGTTCAGAGAGCCTCTCATGGGGCTGTGAGAGGCGCGACGCCCAAAGCCCCTGCCCAGGTGAACTCCGACCTTTCTTGCTCATTTTTCATCTCTAAACCCTCTAAACTTCAATGGTTCTTTCCCTAAACACATAGAATCATTTATACCCTTAATATATACTAGATTTAAACTGAAATTACACCTGGAAACATGAATTAAAGTGCAAGAAACTTCAACAAAACAACCCACAAGAATTCAAACGAATTTCGTCAGGAACTCAAATAATTTACTTTCAAATCAAACATATTTCGCTGAATTAAATTATGATTGGCACGTGGGTGAACTAACCCAATGCTATGTGATCTCACATACCACGTAGGGATCACCCCTTGATGAAATCCACAAGCTAAACTCAACGATCTTGACGAATCTTGCTTTCTCTTCTCCTTTCTCCACTTTTCTCCTTTCTCCAAGCCCTAGCGTGAAATTCACTTTTTCTGAATTGACCAAAATCTGAATTTACCCCAATTAAACTCCTAAAAATGTATTAATTAATTTGGGTAAGGAAAAGACCAAACTACCCTTCTAAAATCCGATTTTAGACTTTCCTTATTCGCACAACCCAACTTCCAAAGGGCTTAACTCACTCATACGAACTCGGAATCGCGCAAACTCGGCGGCTTTGGAAAGATCATTCCAAGAGATTTCTTACCATATCTGTAAGTACACCTAAATCATCCTGAGGTAGATGTTATGCCCATTTAAAGTTGACCAAAACTTAACTCATTCTAACTTAACAAAATTTCCAGATTTTCATTCTTTCCAAAAATGACTATTTCAAATTATTAGCTTCTTCCTAGTTATTTCAAATTGCGAGATGTTACAATAATTGATTTGCATATGCAGTTTCTGTGTATAGGGCTCTGAATGAATTTCGAGGGTCCTTTCCATATTTTTGAGTTGGCTTATTTTCTATGTTCTGGTGCAACACTCCCTTTTAGAGGACCTTGTGGCCCCGTTCATGGAGGGGAAGGGTGACAACCCCGCATTCGCATAGTCTCGACTGTGTTTGCAGGATATCAATGCGTTGATCTCCGCATTCGTAGGAGACTTGTCCGCATTCTCGGAGGTCTAGCTCTTTAAAACCCTCTTTCGCAGGTAGAGGTCTGCATTATCGAAGGACCCTTCACAATGTTTAAACCCAAATTTTGGGGTTTCTTCTCCATTTTACTTTTTGGAGTTTGGAGAACTCGGTAGAGGAGATTTCAAGTGATCTATTTTACTTGTTGTGCCAGTAACATATCACAAGATCCTTTTGGCTGCACATAGGTGTTGCTTCGAAGGACTATGCATGAATCTTGAAATCAAGCTGACAGAGAATGTTATGTTGGGCTGTGTGTGATAAGTAGTGTAGACCACCAACCAAGCTTCTAAAGTACGAAGCATTTGTTACGTCTGTACCATCATTAAGTACCAATTTCTCATTCATATTCATTGGTGTGGGAAATGGATTGCAATTCAGCATGTTGAACTTCTGTAAAAGTTTAGTAGCATACTTTCTTTATGAAATACAAAATTCCATCCAAACCTTGTCTCACCTCAAGCTCAAGAAAATAATGCAGCATACCCAAGTTGGCCATTTCAAATTTACCAATCATGCAACTTTTAAATTCAGAAACAAATTATTCACAAGAGCCCATATATATAATATCATCAACATAAAGACATACAACCAAGAAAATAATATAGCATACCCAAGTGTAGGTTCATTCTCAATTCTTATGAACTGTTGCTCTTGAAAAAAGGAATCAATTTTACCGTACCATGCTAGTGGAGCCTACTTTAGACCGTACAATGGCTTCTTAAATTTGTACACTTTGCTCTTCCCTTCACTAGAGATGAAGCTTTCAGGCTGGGAGATGTATACTCTTTCATGTAAGTCCTCATTTAATAACGCACACTTATAATCAATTTGGTAAACAAGCCAACCAAGTTGAGTAGCCAAGGCTAGAGTAGTTCTAACTGTTTCAAAGCGAGCTACTTGTGGGAATGTCTCTTCAAAGTCGATCCCTTATTTCTGAGAATATCCTTTAGCAACTAGTTGAGATTTATGCCTTTTGATACTTCCATCTGCTTTATACTTCATTTTGAAAAACCATTTTAGTCTGATAACATTCTTCCCTTTAGGAAAATCAACCAACCCCTACATTTTGTTTTTCTTAATGGTCTGAATCTCTTCAATCATTGCATTGTGCCACTCAGATTGCTTTGCAGCTTTTTCATAACATGTCGATTCAGTAACTAACAAGGAAAAACTAAAAGATGCATAAACATCTTTCAATGATCGAATCTTAGTTGGTGGCATTTCGCTGGATGGAGTTGAAGAAGGGGAATGAGAGCTTGCTAGAATAGAACTGTTGCTGCTACTGCTAAGAGGAGGAAGATTAGTATTACTGCTAGAAGAAGAAGGAGAAAAATCAATTGATTCAAGAATCGTAGTATGCTCTTCTTCTGACTGAACAGGAATATAAAATACTAAATCTTCTTTTTCGTCATTCCAGTCCCTGGCTTCTTCTTCATTAAAAACAATATTCTTGTTGATAATCACTTTGCCACAAGTTGGATTATATAGTCTATATGCTTTGGATTGAGGACTATAACCAATGAAAATGCATTTCTCTAATTTTTCATTTAGTTTATAACGTATATTAACCAAATCATAAGCTATACAACCAAAGACTTTCAAGTGGCTTACTTATAGTTTTTGTAACACCCCGAATTTGAGAAAGACCAAATAGTAGATTTTTAGAGTTTCAGGTGCCACTGATAAAGGCCAAACCATGGCTAGGGGTTTGGGCCATGGACCGCAGGTATGGTCTGTGATTGGCCACCCAGAACCCCAAGAAAAATCATAACCTATGGCAGGACCTATGGACCGTAGGTGGGACCACGGTCCGTGGTCCAGGGTTCGTGGATCGTGGATCGTGGATCGTGACCCCATCACCAAGTCTCAGACACCAACCGACGGCCTACCAGGACAGACCATCGGTCAGTCCTCGGTCTGTTGGTTAACGGCCATCGATGGTCTCGTAAGTTTTTAAGTTATGGTCATTTTGGTCTTTTCCCCTATGCTTTGGGCATTTAAACTACATCATGTAATACCTAAATTACGTCATTTTACTTAGTTTAAGCCTAATAATATAGTCAAAACCTAACGAAAACCTTTATTCACCAAAAATCATCAAAACTTAGAGCAAAGAGAGAAGAAAGAGGCGCCAGTTTCCCAAGAATAGTCAAGAAGGTTTGCTTCATGTTTCAGCCTCGAAATTGAAGGATTTTGCCATAGATTTTGTCACCAGGTATGTTGGATTTAACTAGTGGGTTCCTTTCATCCACTAGGTCCCTACAATTCAGTCAGCTCCTTGATTCTCCATATCTTGTTTAGACCTAGGATTTCTAAAGCCTTAGAGTTTTGTTGTGATTTAGCTGTTGTAGTAGCCTTAATCGAAGCAACATGTTTTCTTAGAGAGGTTACTTAATTCCTTGTATGAAACTAAGAACCCTAGTTTGTATAAATTCTCTTAGTTAATGAATTATACTTGCTAGGTAAGTTAAACAGATAATCATGCTCCAGATTTTGAATGTCATATTATCAGTATATAAATGTTGCATTCTTAGATTGCATGTCAGTATTTTGAGCTATTCAGTAATTAAGTATTTCAGTAACATTTTAGTCATACGCATATTCAGTTGGGAGTAGACTTAGCACCGAGTTGGACTAGGGTTCAACGTACCCTCATAGTCCTAGAACTATGCGCCCCATAGGATTATAAGTCCCCTCTGTTGGGCATCTGATTAAGTGATCACACAAGTGATGCCTTTATACCCTTGGCTAGGTATATGAGGTCCTCTCGATAGGGCGTATACATTAGACTCCATGTTTAGATCACGTGGTTTTATGTCAGTTAATAGTAGCTCCCACAATCAGACTCTTAGTGCATTTGACCAGGTTATCAGTATATATTTCAGCATTCAGTTCAATATATTGTTTTCATGATTTGTACTTGGTCATTGCATTCGATTTAGCTTTTCAGTTATGTTTCAGTATTTACATTCCTGCTCAGTTTATGTCATTGCTCAGCTATGCTTTGTTCAGCTTATATATATTTGCTTAGCTTAGTATCTTTATCATGCATGCTTAGTACATTCCAAATACTGACGCATACTATGCGCTACATACTTTCATGATGTAGGTTCAGGTAGTCATCATTCAGACCGCGCTTAGATCGATTCTCGGTCAGCATTCACCAGCTTTAGTGGTAAGTCCTCATTCTTTGAGGACAATTGACATGCTTTCATTTTAGTATTTATATTCAATTTTGGTTTTGTTAGCGTTAGCTGTGGAGCATGTCCCAGCAACTCAACTTTGTTTGATGCTTTTCAGACATAGTAATAGAATTATCTTGGGTTGATGAGTTTATCTTTCAGTTATAGTTAAACTCTTAGTATGTTTTATACAACCAGATCAGTTGGGTATTCCCCATTTTTAGTTATCTACTATGTTAGCTTCCCCATAGTTTATGTCTTATTCAGTTATTTTAAATATGCTTATGATATGCCAGACTCAGGGTTAGCTTGGGGTCACTCGTGATCCTATGTCCCATGTTACGTTAAGGAGGTAGCCTCCGGGTGTGACAAATTTGGTATCAGAGCATTAGGTTCATGAGTCCTAGGATGTCTGAAAGTCGCACTAAGTAGAGTCTCTTTCATGGGTGTGAAATGCACCACATCTATGAGAGGGAGGTTACGAAGGGTTTTAAGAAAAAAAAACTTCACCTTCTTTGTTATTCCTACCGTGCGTGGGTATGATCCAACTTCTCCTTTTTAATCCAATTTCAGATCATGCCTCCTCGTAGAGCAAATGCACGAAATGCTAATGCACGCAATGCTAATGTAGTTCCTCTTGTCCTGCACCATGAGGTTACAAATGCAAAATTTTGAAGTGCGATCCAGCTCTTAGCTCAGAGTGTGTCCAATAAAAATAATAAGCAGTCCACAGTTCCTATTAACACTAATGGTGGATCAGCTGTAGCTAGGGTTCGATATTTTGTTCGGATGCATATGCCTAAGTTTCTAGGGTCGATGATTGATGAGGACCCACAAAACTTCATTGACGAGGTTAAGAAAATTCTAGGAGTAATGCAACTGGCTGAAACTGAGTGTGTTGATTTAACATCCTACCAACTTAAGGATGTGGCTTATATCTAATTCACTCAATGGAAAGAAAATAGGGGTGTGGATGCAACTCCTGTGACTTGGGATTGTTTTACTGGAACTTTACTAGACAGGTTCTTCCCAAGGCAATTGAGAGAAGCTAAGGCACAAGAGTACAGGCTGAAGTTTACCCAACTCTGTAGGTATGCTCCACACATGGTTGCCAATTCAAGGGCACAAATGAGTAAGTTCATGTATGGAGTATCCGATCTGGTGAAGACTGAATGCATGAATGTTATGCTTCTAGGTGATATGGATATCTCCAGACTAATGACTCATGCTCAGCCGGTTGAGGGAGATAAGCTTAGGGAATAGGCTAGGGATAGCAAGAAGGCTAGGACATGAAACTATGAATACTCACAACAAAAGTCCAACAGTGGAAATCACTCACAATTTCAACAGAGGTCTACTGCCCTAACATCTTCATTAGCTAGTGATCCATCCCAGGGTTCGACAAGATCAAAAAGGTAGGGCATCAGGCTCTACGTTTTAGGGGAGTGCTTTATGTAACACGACTTACCCAACTTGTCCGAAGTGTGGTAAGAACCATCCGGGCGAGTGTCTTGTAGGTAAGGAAGGGTGCTTCAGGTGTGGTTAGTTTGGCCATATGTTGAAGGATTTCCCTTCTACCAAGCAAGGGCTAGAAGGTAACAACAATAGGGCTCAGTCTACAGCTCCCGCAGTACCAGCAGGTCACCCAACTCAGCAAGGTGCTTCGTCTGGTACAGGTGGCAGTCAGGGCCAAAACAGGTTGTATGATATCCAAGCTCGCCAAAACCAGGAAAATTCTCCTGATGTGGTCACTGGTACGTTATAAGTCTTTCATTTAGTTGTTTATACATTGTTAGATCCATGGGCTACACTATCTTTTGTAACTCCCTATATAGAAGTAAACTTCGGCGTCAATCCAAAAACTCTCTCATAACCCTTCTTAATATCTACTCCCATTTGTGACCCAGCTATAGCTAGACGGGTATACAAAAAATTGCACTGTCATATTCTCTCAGAAAGTCACCTCAGCAGATCTTTTAGAGTTAGAAATGGTATATTTCGATATCATTCTAGCCATGAATTGGTTACATTCCTTTTATGCCTTTGTCGATTGTACAACTAGAATCGTTTGGTTTAAGTTTCCAAACGAGCCAGTCTTTGAATGAAGGGTAGTAGCTCACTAACTATGGGTCGATTCATCTCTTACCTTAAGGCCAGAAAAAATGATTTCCAAAGGGTATATCTATCATCTTGTTCGGGTTAAGGATTCAAACTCAGAAACCCTAACTTTGAGTCAGTCCCAATGGCAAATGATTTTCAAGAAGTGTTTCCAGAAGATCTTCCCAGAATTCCTCCCAAAAGGGAGATCGACTTTGGAATAGATCTTTTTCCAGATACCCAGCCTATTTCAATTCCTCCTTGCAGAATGGCTCCAGCAGAGTTTAAGGACTTAAAGAGCAGTTGAAAGACTTTCTAGATAAGGGCTTCATCAGACCTAATATCTCTCCATGGGGTGTTCTAGTGTTTTTAATGAAAAAGAAATATGGTTCTCTCAGAATGTGCATTGACTATCGACATCTGAACAAAGTCATAATCAATAATAAGTATCGCATCCCTAGGATTGATGACTTGTTTGACCAATTTCAGGGTGATAGTTACTTTTCTAAGATAGACCTCAGATCTAGCTATCATCAACTCAGAGTCAGAGATAGTGACATTCTAAAGGCAGCCTTCATAACTCGGTATGGTTATTATGAATTTGTAGTTATGTCTTTTGGACTAACAAATGCTTATGCAGTTTTCATGGATTTAATTAAAATGGTGTTCAAACAGTATTTGGACTTGTTTGATATCGTCTTTATTGATGATATCCTCATTTATTCTTAGAGTGAGGAGGAGCATGCGACTCATCTGAGAGTTGTTCTGCAACTCTCCAAGATTGCCAACTATTCACTAGGTTCACCAAATGTGAATTCTTGTTAAGTTTGTCGCTTTCCTTAGTCATGTGGTATCTAGCGAAGGGATCCTAGTGGATTCTCAAAAAATTGAGGCAGTACAACACTGGCCTAGAGCCACCTCCCTAACAGATATCAGAAGTTTCTTGGGTTTGGCCGTTATTACAGGATATTTGTTGAAGGATTTTCATCGATAGCTTCCCCATTGACCATGTTGACTCAGAAGAAGGTACAATTTCAGTGGTCAGATGAGTGAGAAAAGCTTCTCAGAACTGAAGACTAGGTTGACTACAACTCTGGTCTTGACTCTACCAGATGGTTCAAATGATTATGTGATTTATTGTGATGCATACAGGGTCGGCCTAGGTTGTGTGTTGATGCAGCGAGGTAAGGTCATAGCTTATGCTTCTAGGAAACTTAAGGTTCGTGAGAAGAACTACCCAACTCATGACCTCGACCTTGCAGCCGTAGTATTTTCCCTAGAGATTTGGAGACACTACTTGTATGGTGTTCATGTTGATGTGTTCACAGATCATAAGAGCCTCTAGTATGTGTTCACCCAGAAAGAGTTAAATATTCGTCAGAGGTGATGGCTTGAATTACTCAAAGACTATGACATGAATGTGTTTTACCTCCCGGGTAAGTCCAGTGTAGTGTTTGATGCTCTCTGCGTGCTGTCTATGAGTAGTGTAGCACATGTAGAGGAAGAAATAAAAGAGCTAGCCAAAGAGGTTCACCGGTTTGCTCGCTTAGGAGTTTGTCTTAGAGATGCTTCAAATGGTGTGGTGATATGTAGTTCAGAATGGATCAGAATATTCATTGGTAGCAGAGCTTAAGGAAAAACAGGATAGTGATCCTATATTACATCAGTTGAAGGGTGCAGTTCATCAGCAAAAAGTTGAGGTTTTCTCCCAAGGGTGAGATAGTGTGCTTCGTTACCATGTCCTTATGTATTCCTAATGTGGGTGAGTTGAGGCAGCAGAACCTTACAGAAGCTCATAACTCTAGGTGTTCCATTCGTCCAGGTGCCACTAAGATGTACCGTCATCTACGGGAAGTCTTTTGGTGGAACGACATGAAGAGGGACATAGCAGATTTTGTGGCTAAGTGTTCTAACTATCAACAGGTTAAGGTAGAACATCAAAAACCAGAATGTATGACTGAGGATATAAACTTTCCTACATGGAAGTGGGAAGTGATAAATATGGACTTCATTACGGGTTTACCTCGTACTCGTAGACAACATGACTCCATTTGGGTGATAGTAGATAGAGTCACTAAGTCTGCTCACTTCTTGGCTGTCAAGACTACAGATTCAGCGAAAGACTACTCAAAACTATACATTAATGAGATAGTCAAGTTGCATGGGGTCCCCTTGTCTATCATCTTAGATAGAGGTCCTCAGTTTGTCTCTCATATCTAGAAATCATTTTAGGAACGTCTTGGTACTCATGTAAATCTGAATACAACATTTCATTCACATACTGATGGTCAGGCAGAACGTACCATTCAAACCTTAGAGGACATGTTGAGAGCATGCATGATCGATTTTAAGGGCACTTGGGATGATCACCTACCTCTCATAGAGTTCGCCTATAATAATAACTTTTATTCCAGTATTCAGATGGCCTAGTATGAGGCACTATATGGGCGTAGATGCAGGTCCCCGATTGGTTGGTTTGAAGTAGGTGAAGCAGCCTTGATTGAGCAAGATTTGGTTCATGAGGCTATGGAGAAAATTCAACTAATCAGAGATAGATTAAAGACAAGCCAGAGTCGTCAGAAGTCCTATGTAGATGTGAGGAGAAGGGACTTAGAGTTTGAAATTGATGATTGAGTTTTCCTGAAGGTGTCACCTATCAAGGGGGTGATGAGATTTGGAAATAAAGGGAATCCCAGTCCTAGATATGTAGGTCTGCACAGAATCCTTAAAAAGGGTTAGTAATGTGGCTTATGAGTAAGAGTTGCCAGCAGAACTAGCAGCGGTTCATCCAGTCTTTGACATATCCTTGTTGAAGAAGTGTGTGGGTGACCGGCATCAATAGAGAATGTGGCTGTGAAAGATAGTTTCACCTATGAAGAAGTGCTTGTTGAAATTCTTTACAGTCATCTTCCTAGATTGAGAATTAAGGAAGTTGCTTCACTAAAGGTTTTTTGGAGGAGTCAGTAGAGGGAGCTACTTGGGAAGCAGAAGTAGCCATGAAGGCTAAGTATCCTCATCTCTTTCCTTTCGATTCCGTTTCAACTTGAGGTAATAGTTCCTTTACAGTCTCTCAGTTTACTCTTGCGTAAATTCAGTCTTAGTATCATGTTCCTTCAGTTGTTCTTGCATTTAAGCATCTTTGCATGTTCTTGGAACTGAATTCAGTGAGTTCCTAATACTTAGTGGTAGGGATTGCAGCTCCTTCCCTCCATACTCAGCTAGTTTAGACCTCATTCGAGGATGAATTTTCCCAAGGGGGATATAATGTAACACCCCGAATTTGAGAAATATCAAATAGCAGATTTTCAGAGTTTCAGGTGCCACCGACAGAGGCTAAACCACGGCCCGTGGTTTGGGCCACATACCGTAGGTATGGTCCGTGGTTGGCCACCCAAAAGCCTAGGAAAAATCATGACCCATGGCAGGACCTATGGACCGTAGGTGGGACCACAGTCCATAGATTGTGACCCCCATTACCAAGTCTCAAATGCCAACAGACGCCTTGCTAGGTTGGACCGTTGATCAGTCTACGGTACATCGATCAGGGGCCTTTGATGGTCTCATCAACTTTTAAGTTAGGGTCGTTTTGGTCTTTTCCCCTATGCTATGGGCATTTAAACTACTTCATTTAATACCTAAACTACGTCATTTTACTCAGTTTAAACCTAATAATCTAGTCAGAACCTAACCAAAACCTTTATTCACCAAAAACCATCGAAACATAAAGCAAAAAGAGAAGAAAGAGGTGCCAGTTTCCTAAGAACAGTCAGGAACGTTTGCTTCAAGTTTCAGCCCCAAAATTGAAGGATTTTGCTGTAGATTTCATCAGCAGGTATGTGGGATTTCACTAGTGGGTTCCTTTCATCCACTAGGTCCATAAAGTTCAGTCAGCTCATTGATTCTCCATATCTTGTTTAGACCTAAGGTTTCTAAAGCCGTGAAGTTTTGTTGTGATTTAGCTGTTGTAGTATCCTTAATCGAAATAACATATTTTCTTGGAAAGGTTACTTAATTCCTTATATGAAACTCAGAACCCTAGTTTTTATATAATTTCTCTTAGTGCATGAATTATACTTGCCAGGTCAGTTATACAGATAATCATGCTCCAAATTTCGAATGTCACATTATCGGTATATAAATGTTGCATTCTCAGTTTGCATGTCAGTATTTTGAGCTAATCAGTCACATTTCAGTCATATACATATTCAGTTGGGAGTTGACATAGCACCGAGTTGTACTTGGATTCAACATACCCTCATAGTCCTAGAAATTCCTACATCTGTAGAATTATAAGTCCCCTCTGTTGGGCATCAGATTTAGTGATCACGTCAGTCATGCCTTTATGCCCCTTACAAGGTATATTTGGTCCTCTCAATGGGGCGTATACATCGGACTCCACGTTTAGCTCACGTGGTTTTATGTCGGTTAATAGTTGCTTCCACAGTCAAACTCTTAGTGCATTTGACCAGGTTTTCAGTATATATTCAATATGTTATTTTCATGATTAGTACTTGGTCATTGCATTCAGTTTAGCTTTTCAGTTATCTTTCAGTATTTAGATTCCTGCTTAGTTTATGTCATTGGTCAGTTATGTTTTGTTCATCTTATATATGTTTGTTCAGCTTAGTATCTATATCCTGCATCCTGAGTACATTCCAAGAACTGACGTATACTTTGCACTACATCCTTTTATGATGTAGGTTCAGGTACTTAACATTCAGAACATGCTTAGATCAATTCTCGGTTAGCATTCAACAGCTTCAATGGTGAGTCCTTATTTTCCGAGGACACTAGACATGCTTTCATTTTAGTCTTTATATTCAGTTTTCAGTTTTGTTAGAGTTAGCTGGGGCCATGTCCCAGCAACTCAACTCCGTTGGAGGCTTTTCATAAATAGTAATAGAATAAGCTTGGCATGATGAGTTTTTCTTTCAGTTATTATTAAACTCTTAGTATGTGTTATACATTCAGATCAGTTGGGTAATCCCCATTTTTAGTTATCTACTATTTTAGCTTCCACATAGTTTGTGTCTTATTCAATTATTTTCAATATGCTTATGATATGCACGACTAATGGTTAGCTTGGGGTCACTCGTGATTCCAGGTCCTGTGTTACGTCAAAGGGGTAGCCTTGGGGCGTGACAGTTTTTGACCTGTCCATGCTTTATATTGAGTTCGATCTAAAACTGCTTTTGTTGGAGAGATATTCAAGAGTGACAAAGTGTCAACCAATGCTTCTCCCCAAAATTGAATTGGAAGTCCCCTTGCATTAAGTAAGCTTCTATCCATCTCAACCACTATGCGTTTTTTCAATCGCCGACTCTATTTTGTTGTAGCGAGTATAGTGCTGTAAGCTCCCTACAAATTCCATTCTCATCTCAAAATAAATTAAAATCATTAGATAAAAATTCACCACCACAATTTGTGTGAAGAGCTTTTATCTTGAAATCTATTTGCTTCTCCACATGTGCCTTGAATTTCCTAAAATTCTCAAACGCTTTAGATTTGAACTTTAGAAAGTAAGTCCAAGTCAAACAACTATAGTCATCGGTAAACAAAACAAAATATCAACTCCCACCAAGTGAGTCAGCATGTACAAGCTCAAGACAACTACTATCTCTCCAATATTTTTTTACAGGGAACGATTTTCTACTTTGTTTTCCGAATATGCACCATTCACATAACTCAAGCTAACCCACTTTTGGTAAAGAAACTATCATGTTCTTTCTAGTTAACAGTTTCAACCCATTAATGTTTAAGTTATATATCAGATAAATTTAGAATAACCATGCGTTGTTGTGATGGCTATGGTACCCCAGCCTTCTACTCGTACTTGTTTGTCATCGTTGAGTCGATCTTCACTTTTTTCGACTCATCATCTTTAGATAGAGACTTTGTGCCAGATATATGATTCGAGCATCCACTATCAATAATCCAAACACCATCAAAATTGTTAGTAATTGGAGAATGATCCATGAACAACTTTGAACAACTTACTCTAATCCTCAACTTTCTTGGAGAAATTGGCATGTTGCTGCTTATCTCTTTGCTTGGTCCAACAATATGCTTAAGTGTGGCTGGACATCTTACAATACCGGCATTGCAAGGAACTCTTGTGCTGACGTGACTCACTAAATTATCCTCCGCCTCTACCATGGCCTCAACCTCAGTCATGAAATACACCTCTTTCTTTACATCTATCAGAAAGAATTTGAGGATTTTTCCTTTGTGAAAAATGAGTCCTCTTTCACCTGGAATGTCTTCACTTTAACTTTCTCATAAGACTTGGTTTGCCTATCTTCATGAGATAACAAAGAACCCATTAATTCATCAAATGTATAATCAGATAAATCCTTGGATTCTTTGATAGAAGCAACCACATTCTCAAAATTAGTGGTTAAAGACCTCAAAACCTTTTCTACTACAGTTTCATTATTAATAATTTTCTCTCCATAATACTTCATGAGATTTACAATTGCATAGACTCTAGACATATAAGATTGCACTGGTTAACTAGTTCTCACGCTTAGAGTTTTAATATTGTGACACACCGTTTGTAATTTAACTATAATTACCTTCTTATCTTCCATATACTCCTATTGAAAAATTTCCCAAGCTTTATGGGAACTATCTGCTACTAAAATTCTGGGGAAGATATTGTCATCAAGGGCTTATTGAATCAGGAACAATGACTTTGAATCGTTCTTACGATTTTCCTGTAGTTGTTGTGCATGGCCTTCATCAGGATCTGGAAATCCATTCTCCACCAAGTCCCGTATCTCTTGAGACTTAAAAAGCGTCTTCATCTTAAGGTTCCAAAAATGGTACTTCACCCTTTTGAAGATTGGAAGATGTTGAGAGTTAGAATTATAGTTTACTGCCATTTTCCGTCTCTGATTAGGTTTTTTGGATAAAATTTGATGGGCTTCACTCTCTTACGTTACTTTGGTTCCCAGAGGAATGCACTTGGAGATAGAGAAGAAGATGAAGGACTCTGTTGTGGTTCACTTCTTTTGCTTTCTAATTACTCTGATACAAAACTGTTGAATCAAAAGATGAAAGGCAAATAAATTAGCTTTCAAAGACTGCTTCTTTGTACTGATCAATCTTTTTCTATTACTGAAACAAGAAGACTTACTGACATTTATAGGCTTATATTTAACTGCGTAAGCTAAAATAAAGCAACTAAATAATAATGAAAAAACATGGGAAAAGTGGTAAACATGACCCACTACAATAAGAACATAATGCATTGACTAGGTAAAAGCTTAAACCTACTAATCCTTAAAAACAGATTCACAAACTATTTTGTGCAACATAACTATTTTGAAGAATTAGTCAACATACTTGACTATGATTTTCACACAAGACAATATATAGAACTCCAACACATGATCTTAATTTCTCTAACAATAGAAAGGCTATGGGATCTGGTACCGTTCCTTGTAGAAATAGCAAGTATAAGGAGACAGGTCAGAGGTTTTGGTGAAAACCATCCTTCAATTATACGTGAGACTTGAACTGCACGTTGTTCTATCATAGTGAACAAAAAAACACTCTATTATTCCAATAATGATAATATTCATAAACTAGCTGTTAAGCCTACATACCCTCCATTCTGTTTGCTCTCATCCTTCTCTTAGTTGATTGATAGATAATTCTTATTTGAATTGGATGGACTAAGAACGAGGTTTTCACCCTCAACTTCACAGTAGCAACAACTCTGTCAGGAAGTATATTCCACTTTGAATTAACGTTGACAACTAGTATTATTCCAAGAAAGTATTTCATAGCTCTATATGATTTCTAATCAAATAAGTAGAAAAATATATAGTTTTCCCTTCATTTCCAGAAAAGTGAAAGAACTTCGAGCATGAAGCTTAGTCTATTTTATCAGATCTAATCGAATTTAGTTTCAAAGATTAGTTAAATTGACTCTTGAGAAGTATAAAGTGACACGTGAACTGAGACACTAGAAGTGTTAGAAATCATAATTTATAGTTGTCATTTTTTTTTGTAAAACTGAAGTTTTTTAAATAATAATATGAATTAAGGAGAAAAAGTATAAGTCCTAACAAGTAAAAGAATTCAGAGACACCACATGTTCACGCATCATGAATCCAAACTTTACTTACATGAAATGGAAATATTATTGTCATGAGTGCATGTAAATTTTAAAAGAACAAGTGCTAATATATGCACCATAAATTTGTCCAATATTACTAGAATTACCAAATATCATCTAAGAGAAGGACGAGAAGGTACAAAAGTGGATTTAATCTGTTAGTTTGTCGATAGAAACTAACAGAAGGATGAATCTTGCTGCTTTTAGGATAATTGAAGGATTCTTTTACCGCGATAATAAAAGGAGTTTTGGGTGTAGTTGAGGGATGATTTTGCCAATAACTAAGTCACATTAGTATACTATAATTACATCAGATTAAGATTTTCTCTTAGAGGATTTCATTTCAATTCATATTCAAACTATCATCTTTCCTCATCTCCATCCTTACCCCCTTCCACTTTATTGGGCAAGAACAGAGCATGTTTGAAGTGAACAGAATCTGAATTTTTCATCACATGCCAATATGTAGTTTTTGAAAGATAAATCAAGGGATCAAGAGGATATTAATGATTCTAATGGCCTCAGAATATCCCCTGACAAAACAAGATTCATCATTTTGTACTACTAATTTCCGCTACCCCAACACTGAGAAACAAGAAAGGAAAATACTACTTTTATAACTCTGTTTTCCAGGACAGTTTACGTGCACCTCGACTAATTTATGAAGCACTTGCTACCTCCCCACCAAAAGATGTACCAAGAAATTTTGTTCATCGATCTTTGAATGATGGAATCACCTAGTTTTTTTTCCTTTGTTGGGATTTGAACATGAAACCTCATGTTCTCAATCAATTTCAATACAACTAGGCCCTTTGGTGCAAATAAAAATACTCAATTTATTTAATATATACGGATATCTCCAAATTATTTGATATTGGAAATGGATCTTCCTGCACGAAAATTCACTAAAAGTAAAACTACCCTTTATAGCACCTTCTCCACCTCCTTCGAACCCTACTCGCACCTAAAATAACCCTCCAAGTCCAAGCCCTGTAAAAAGGAGAACAATGCTTCATGCTACATAAAACTAGGGCACTAGAAAAAGTAACTTAAGTTGGACTGTCTAGATTGATATTATGATTATTCTACCACAAAATAAGAATAGATATGAGGACCAAAAGATCATTAAAAATTGTTAAGCTTGTTAAGTTGTTAATCTGGTGCTTTGGAACCTCAATTAAGCAAATTGATTTCTTCAAATAAATTAGCAAGAAGAGAAAACCCATAAAGAGTTGGGATGTCTTACCTCCTTATCAATACATTTCATAGGAGTACAACCGAGTCAGTAGGAAAAAATTAAGTAAGAAGGCCATCAACCATACTAGATATGTTTTACTTTATCTACTTAAATATTACTCTATTTTCATCAACCAGGCATGCTGTCAAGTTCTTCTTATATACTTTACCTTCCAAAAAAGAATTCACCACTACCATACATTAAATCATGAATTTCTCAAAGGACATAATAATTGGCTCATGATAAGTGTGTTGGTATTGATTGCCCTAAGTTTCTTTTCATAAATAGGTTTTTCTTTTTCTTATAAGGAAACCATAAAGTCTTCATATTTGCCAAGTCATTTTCTTGTTGAAAAAGGTTTAGGACTCTATAAATAATGGTTCGTTCCTTCTAACATAGTAGCATTCACAATATAGTCCTAGGGGTTTTGAGAGTTTTGGTTAGGAGGAGAATTTGTGGGACGCAAGTAGTATGTTATCACTTGTGTGAACCTTTTTTTTCCGAGTGAATTTGTTGAGGTTATTTATGTGAGCATGATGAATAATAGAGAATGATTGTATATATTAATGTATATATTATTGTAATTATAAAGATTTGTTTTAATAATCATAGAAAATAATATTGTGATAGAATAGCAGATTTGGAGGGATAGCATACCAAATTTAAAGGGATTTGAAGAGCACATTTAGAGGGATTCAATAACTAATCTTTAGGGATAGGAATAACGGATCTTTAGGGTTGTGTAATGTGTATACTCTCTATATAAAGGAAATACTCTCACATTGAGAGGCAATCAGTAAAATCTTGATATGGTAGTAGACCCTTCTCTTTGTTGTCTTGTTTAATAGAATTTTTTTTTAGAAATCTTGATTTTGTTGATTATTCGACGACAATTAGTCCTTAACACCCAGGACTCTTGGTCTTTGTCATTCTAGTTGTTTTATAGTCACAGTGTTTCTAGTTTTCATAGCTATTCAAAAGCATGAATTCACATTATTTAGAATCCTTCGGTGTTTGTTTCAGTAGAAAAAATTATTCTTCTTGGGAATTTCAATTTCAGTTATATGTCACTAGAATAAAAGAACTATGGGGCTATATAGATGGTAGTGATCCTGCTCCTACTGATCCTACCAAGTTAGGTGAATGAAAAATTAGAGATGTTCGCATGCTGACATGGATTTTAGGGTATATTGACCCTCTTATTGTTCTTAATCGCAGGTATTAGAAGACAGCTAAGGGTTTGTGGGATTATTTACGAAAGGTCTACAATCAGGATAATAGAACAAGAAGCTTTTAGTTAGTGTTGGAAATTGCTAATTACTCTCAAGGAGGTCCCTCTGTATAGGATTATTATTATGAATTTTTGAACTTATGGTCTAAATTACCATATATTATTTATGACAAAATACCTTTTGAATATTTGTTTGTTATTCGGGCAGTTCAAGAGCAAAGTAAGCGAGATCAATTTTTATGAAATTACGGTCTGAGTTTGAGAGTGTTCACTCTAACATGAAGAACAGTGGTCCCTCTCCCTTCATGGATGTATGTTTTAAGGAATTACTTTGTGAAAAGCAGCGTCTTGTCACATAAAATTTTTACTAGCAAGAAAAGGATGTCACTGTTGCATTTGCGGCTCAAGGTAAATGAAAGGACATGGATATAACTAGAACCCAATGCTACAGTTGCAAGGAATATGGTCATATTGCTAGAAATTGTTGTTAGAAGTTCTGTAATTATTGTAAATAATAAGTACACATTATCAAAGAATGTCCCACACGCCCTCAAGCCCGTAGGGTCAATGCTTTTCAAGCTGGCATAAATGGTTCCACTTATCTCATCTTCAAGACATGTCCTTACTCCTGAAATGGTTTAACAAATGATCGTGCTGGCCTATTCAACATTGGGATTACAAGGTAATGGTGTTACATCTAAATTTTGGATTGTTGATTGGGTGCTTCCAATCATATGACCAACTCAACAAGCATACTAAGAAATATTGGGGAGTATCAAGATCAATCACACATACAAATTGTCAATGGTAGTAATTTACCTATTACTAAGGTTGGGGACATTACTACAACTTTCAAAAATGCTTTTGTTTCACCAAAGCTCTCTACTAGTCTTATTTCAATTGAACAATTAGTAGATAACAATTGTGATGTGAAATTTTCTCGTAATGGTTGTCTTGTGCAGGATGAGGTGTCAAGGATGATAATTTTAAAGGGGGCTAAAGTTGGAAAATTGTTTCCTATACACTTTTCCATTCCTCCTATTCTAACTTTGCCTTGTACTTCTACAACTAGTAAGACTGAGGTTTGGCATAAGCATATAGGACATCCAAATTATATTGTGTAGTCTCATTTATCAAATTTTGGTTTGTAGGCGAATAAGAATCAATTTTCTATAGGCATCAAATTATTAAGATTTGATTCTTGTGGAGAATATATGTCTTATAAATTCAAAATTTTCTTGCTTTATAAAGGAATTATCTCACTATGCTCTTGTCTATGTACACCATAGAAAAATGGGGTTGCTAAGCATAAAAATTTCCACCTTTTAGATGTCACACGTACTTTATTGATTAAGTCCTCTGTCCCATCCAAACAATGGGTGGAGGCTTTGTCTACTTTTGTCCATTCAATTAATAGACTATCATCTAAAATGCTAAATCTTGAGTCCTCAAATTATCGTCTTTATCAGCAAAATCCTAGCTATGATAATTTTCATTCATTTGGTTATGTTTGTTTTTTGCATCTGTGTCGCAATTCGAGCCTACACCTTGGACATGTCGGCACTGGAGAACCTTTACTATCCTCAAACGAACCCTCATCCTGGTTGACTACAACTGAAACACTAACTCAAGCATACATAAGCATCAAATTGAAAGAAACATTTAAATGTCAAAACTTCGCTGAATATACCGAGTAGGAAACACAAGTTTTAAATAAAATATCTAAAACTGAAAGACTCTTCAAAACTGTCTATCTATGAAGTCTCTACTATATATAGACCAGTTTCGGGACAAGACCCATGACTACCCAAAATGTTACTAATACTAACAACTCATAAAACTAGAGTCCTCCGAAAGCAAGAAGGTCTTACTCAAAAGTTAGCGAGCAAATGAAATGATCTCAATGGACTCATCTTGAGGATCCTAAGAACATGTATCTGCATCATAAAAGGATGCAGGTCAAATGACATTAGTACATGTTATGTACGAGTATGTAACATGGCTAAATAAACAAATAGCTTAATGAAATGACTGCAAAATATATAGATATATACTCAATTGAATGTAAAGAAATAAAGGAGTAAAACCATTTAAAGCTTTACAAAATACTCTCTCATCTTTGAACTCAACATAATAAGTGATATATAAAAATACACTTTTACTCTATTGGGAGATTCTGTAACCGACAACCATTACTATGAGGTACATGATGATACAACGTCTCGCCCACACTGCAAGAACTATCCTATACCTTGTCTGAGGTATAGAAATCTTCAACTAAGTGGATCCACTAAGCTATGCTAAAAACCAATACGGAATCATCTAAAAAGTATGACCCGTTACCCATGTTGGCATACATGGTTTATGAGGACTTTGAGTTGTCGGAACTCGTCCCCATATCGGTTCGCAATACTACTCCCAATCAAATATACTCATGCTCATATGTTTAGAAACATAATTTTTCCTCTATTTTTAGATAATTTCTCAAGCTACCCTCTTAAAAGAGGTAACTGCTCTTGAAATATCTTTTAAACTTATAACTCATTTAAAAATCTCAGTTTCTCTTTTATCAATGTAAAAATTGATACCTCTGGGAATACATAGTACCCTTATACTCTTACTCAATTCATACTTGAAAACTCTTTCTCAAAAACATATCAAAATAATATTTTAGTATGATCATTGATGACTTGGAAAGTCATATTGCACAAACATTGATGGTATATCTAGATATCATACTACTCATACATTGATGGTATACTCGATTGTCATACTAATCATGTTTAAGAAACTCTTTTCTCAAAACTTATCTTTACTTTCTCAAAACTCAGTTAAAGAACTCAATTGTTGGCTTTAAAAAGCTTTTCAAAATTTATAACTCAAAGCATAGGGTTCATGTGGAATTATGTAGAAACTAATGAATACAAGTCTTTCTCAAAACTCATCTTTACTTCCTCAAAAACTCAGTTTAAACCTCAAGTGTTGGCTTTAAAAAGCTTCTCAAAATTTATAATTGAATTCATAGGGTTCATGCAAAATTATGGACATGAACGACTCAACTCAAGAATTTTAATGCATAAAATATATCAATTTAATAATTAGGAGTAGAAATTCAAACGAAATAGGATCTCGAGAACTCAAAATTAACTCATCTCAAGAATACTCAAATCTAGGGGTAAAGTCCTCACTTACTATTTTACTTATTTGAAAGTAGATGTAGGGAGTGAGGAAGAACTAGTCCACCACTATGATAGTCTTACATACCTGGAAGAACAAGGTTCTTGAAAGATCTTGAAGAAGAACTTGATTAAAAGCCTTGCAACCCTAGCTTGAAGGAGAACAACCAAGAAAACCTTTCTTGAGATTTCTTGAATTAGTTTCTTGAAACTCTATGGCCAAGAATTATGATTTTCATTAGTGATTCATATTGTATGCAGTAATTTGATTTGGAAATAATGAAATTCTTGGAGAAGGAATTACCTTGAAGAAGAACTTGAAAAAGATGGAAAGAATCTTGAATGGAGTCTTCTACTTTGATTTTTCCTTAGAGTTTTGCCTTAGGGTTTGAGAGAGAAGAGAATGATGGATTAAAAGATGGAAATAGGATTGTTTAGGGCTTTATAGAAGTTAAGAATCCGTTTTTAAGGTTTTCCTAGTGGAATAAGGAGAAGAAAATAAACTTATTCAGAATTTTCCCCACGGCTAAAAGGGAACTGCACTACATTAGTTAGTAAAAGGATCATAACTCTCTACTCTAAATGCGGAATGATGCAAAGTTTGTGGCGTTGGAAAGATAATCCAAAGACCTTTAAGTTGATAGGTTGTGGGCCACATAACTCTTTATACTCAAAGAGATATGGTCGTTTTAAGTTGACCTAAGTAAAATCTTATGTCAAAACTTAATCGGTAAGGAAACTTTCAACTCAACTCTGTGTTAGGAGTTTTTTTTAGTGACCTTAATTGATATCCAAAATCATTCCCACACTAAACAATTTACCTTAAGACATATTGGCAAATTTAAGAATCACCCGATATGACCTTACAAGTAAATGATGAATGGTTTGAGTCTTAACTTAGAAATTTTTAGGGTGTTACAATATCTCCCCCTTGGGATCATTCGTCCTCGAATGAAGGCTTGTATGAGAATGGAAAGGGGTTACTCTTATTGTATTCAAGTCTAACTTATAATCACAAATCACTTAACATAGGGTGATTATTCTGATCTAAATCACAAGATTCGAGTTCTATACCTCTGTAGGAAATCTCATCCCAAGAACACTACTTCTAACCGCTACATTCAACTAACCTTGAGCTCATATCACGAAACACCAAATGTATCAGACATTGTTCACATGTTAACAATACCACATTCAAGCTTAGAACCTTAACCACTCCATCGACTCCTACTAACCCACTTCCTAAGAACTTCTCATCCTCTCATCATTTCTACCAACTAAACTTTCATGCATTACCACCAAGAAGCTGACTTAGTACTCATTGTAAAACCTTATCTCCTTCTTCCTCCACATTTATAACCTTAGATGGAATAAACACACCATCACTATCACAATAATAAATAGCAATCCTCTCCTCCATCATCACACAACTACTATCAACAACACCCCCTCCAAAACTAAAAAGGTTTACTGAAAGGACTTTAGGGCGAAAGATCATAAGCACGATTCATTCGAGAGTTGTTATATAAGAATATGCATGGCATAACATGATATTGCTAGCCATTGAAAGTAAATCAAGAACTTGTGAGACTGAACATACTATGAGACATGAATACTTATATAAATAGGTTCATGTCATGAAAATGATATCCATAACTTTATGGATTAAGCTTGAGATTAATGGGCTAAAGTCTTTTCTCCTCATTCTGGAAACAGAGCATAGATGTGAATCTCTCTGAAGTGTATGAGCATAGGTCATATAAATAATTCTGATATTAGGAATATCCGCAAGATGTTGTAATAACTTCACTTGAGGAATATGCAAGATTATGAACGGATTGATATATCTCTAAAACTCTTTCTGAAGACATCACTATCTCATCCTCAACACTTGACTTGATTTCTCATCTTATCATCTCTCCCATACGTTTGGAGTTGACACTCTAAAGTCATTGATCTATAATCATCATCTCTAAACTGGTCTACATTCCATTTACTCTAATACTCGGGAACGGTTTATCTCTTGTCTACTAAACTCTCTATAAGTAGGTACTAAGATTCATTTTAAGACCTCTTTCTAAGATGCTTCTCTTAACCTTTTCTCAATGGCCTCTATGGCTGCCTCCTCTAGTTCTTAAGGGAAGAAAATTAATGCTTACCTTGGCCTATTACACATTAATAGATCAATTATACTATCTAGGCACACATGAAAAATAATCATTAACTTAATTGGAACCTCGTCTAACTACATTCGATCTCGGGTACACCTCTTAATTATCTTGTTAATCTAATGACTTAGCTACACTTCATTGCTCTCAACTAAAAGTTAGAATCTCATACTTGTACCACTCACACTTGTAAAAGGTAACACCTTAATTTCTTACCTACTCTATGTCAAATCTACCAGATTAGATCTCAAACTAACATCATCACCCTTATGTTTCCATTCTTTTTTACCACCGCTCTCATCTCAAATTCAAGCCTAATGTTTATTAATAAATCCAGCTATCAATATGATTGCTCGCTTACTATACTAACTTATAACTAAGAGATACTAATTAAGAAACACTCCCCCACTAAAATCTCATGAGAAGTGGACAATCTTTATCTCTCTATCTACATACTTACGAATTATCATCATATTCAATTTCACGACTTAAGTACTATTTACTCAATTTCACGACTTAAGTACTATCTAAATACTTTCCCTTAAAGATCATAAGCCTAGCTTAGAGCTATCACCTCATGAATACTCATGCTCTTCTATTCAACACCTACACTCTGTCATTACTAACACAATGACACATCATTATAACCTCCTTCATAGTTAAAGTATACTATAACTCATCCTAACTAGTAACTATTTATCTACCTTATATCATGAACTCTATACAAAATTATTACTTCTTAGTATACCTATAAGGGAAAACTCCTAATAAATAACCTACTTGGTACATGACTATAATAACATAGCTTGCCTCATCACTAACTCCCTTTCTTAGATTACTGAACCTCTGCATGCATTCTTCTATCTTTGGGCACTCTTACTACTATTGCTTATAATCTCATAACTCATACTATCTTTTCGGAAGAAAATACTACCCAAGCTCCAAAATACACTTTTGCATAAGGGTCTCAACTGAAACAAGGTTAAAGAAAAGAGTCTAGGAATACATCTTGCTTTTGGCTCGAACGCATGATTCATATGAATAAGAGTGCATTCTTTTGAGTCTAAACACTTAAGCTCAATGATGGGATTCTCTTAAGCCCCTCGACATTCTAATGACTTCCTCAAGACTTTTGCTAAGAGTAACTCATCGGTTTGGAACTGGTTTTTCTTTTCAATTACCTTGAGTATCAGGGGTAGTCAAATGAATCTGAAAAACATACGAGTTTGAACAAGCTCCCTACCACATAGTTCTACTGCATGATTTAGAGTATTAAAGAAGGTATATTTTTCCTAAATGTTTGTAGTCCCTCATTTATAAAAGTGGGGCCCTCACAACCATAAATAAGATCTTATTTGACACAGCTTCATAGACACCCTATGACACTTAAACACCGTGCTCTGATACCAAGTTTGTCACGACCCGAGCCTACATCCTAGACGTGGCCGACACTCAAGAACCATTGTTGGCCCTTAAGCAAGCCCTCATCCAGTCTGACAACAAACAAAAGACTAACTCAAACATACATAAGCATAAATTGAAAGCAACGTTTAAAAGTAGTTCACTGAATCTCAAAACTTTGTTGAATATATTGAGTATAAAACACAAGTTTTAAAGAAAATATATATACCTAAAAGAATCTTCAAAACTATCTATCTATGAAACCTTTACTATATATAGACGAGTGTCAGGACAAGACCCACGACTACTAAAAATGTTACTAATACTAACAACACATAAAACTGTAGTCCTATGAAAGCAAGGAGGTCTTACTCAAAAGCTGGCGAGCAGACGAAGTGATCTTAACGGACTAATGTTGAGGATCCAAAGAACAAGTATTTGCATCATAAAAGGATGCAGGTCAAATGACATCAGTACATGGAATGTACGAATATGTAATATGACTGAATAAACAAATAACTAGATGAAAGGTCTACAGTAGATATAGATATACTCTCTCATCTCTGAACTCAACATAATAAGTTATATATATAAATATACTTTAACTCTATTGGGAGATTCTCTAACCGACAACAATCACTATGAGCTACATGATGATATAGTGTCTTGCCCATGCTGCCAGAACTGTCTTATACCTTGTCGCGGTATAGAACTCCTTAACTAAGTGAATCCACTAAGTTATGCTAAAAAACAATAAGGAATCATCTAAAAAGAATGACCTTTTACCCAATATCAGTGCTCAATACTACTCGCAATAACATATACTCATGCTCATATGTTTGAAAACAAAACTCTTCCTCTTGTTTGAAATAATTACTCAAATTACCCTATTAAAAGAGGTAACTGCTCTTGAAATATATTTTGAACTTATTACTCATTCAGAAGTCTCAGTTTCTATTTTATCAATATAAAAATTCATACCTGTGGGAATACATAGTCACCTTATACTCTTACTCAATTCATACTTGAAAACTCTTTCTCAGAAACATATCAAAATCATATTTTAATATGACCATTGATGACTCGGGAAGTCATACTGCATAAACATTGATGGTATATCTAGATGCCATACTACTCATACATTGATGGCCTACTTGATCGTCATACTAATCATGTTTTAGAAACTCTTTTCTTAAAATTCATCTTTACTTTCTCAAAACTCAGTTTAAGAAATCAAGTGTTGGCTTTAAAAAGCTTTTCAAAATTTATAACTCAAATCATAGTGTTCATGTGTAATTATGGACATGAATGAATCAACTTGAGGACCTCAATAACCATATATAAACTCAGGAATACAAATCTTTCTCAAAACTCATCTTTACTTCCTAATTAACTCAATTTAAAACTCAAGTGTTGGCTTTAGGGAGCTTCTCAAAATTTATAACTTAATTCATAGGGTTCATGCAAAATTATGGACATGAACGACTTAACTCAAGAATGTTAGTGCATAACATATATCAGTTCAATAATTAGTAGTAAAATTTCAAAAAGAAATAGGAACTCCAGAATTCAAAATTACCCTATCTAAAGAATACTCAAATCTAGGGGTAGAATCATAGATTACGGTTTTACTTATTTGAAAGTAGATGTAGGGCGTGAGGATGAACTAGTGGAACACTATGATAGCCTTACATACCTGGAAGAACGAGGTTCTTGAAGAATCTGGAAGAAGAACTTGATTAGAAGCCTTGAAACCCTATCTTGAACGAGAACAATCAAGAAAACCTTTCTTGAGATTTCTTGAATTAGATTCTTGAAACTCTATAGCCAAGAATTATGATTTTTATTAGTGATTCATACTTGTATAGAGGAATTTGAGTTGGAAAGAATGAAATTCTTGGAGGAAGTCTTACCTTGAAGAAGAGACTTGAAAAAATGGAAAGAATCTTTAATGGAGTCTTCTATTTTGAGTTTTCCTTAGAGTTTTGCCTTAGGGTTTGAGAGAGAAGAAAATGATGGATTAAAAGATGGAAATAGGATTGTTTAGGGCTTTATAGTAGTTAAGATTCTGTTTTTAAGGATTTCCTAGTGGTATAGGGAGAAGAAAATTACTTTATTTAGAATTTCCCCCCGCAGCTAAAACGGAACTGCACTACATTAGTTAATAAAATGATCATAATTCTCTACTCCGAATGCTCAATAATGAAAACTTTGTGGCATTAAAAAGATAATTCAAAGACCTTTAATTTGATAGGTTATGGACCACGTAACTTTTTATATTCTAAGAGATATGGTCATTTTAAGTTGACCTAAGTAAAATCTTATGTCAAAACTTAATCGGTAAGGAAACTTTTAACTCAACTTTGTGTTAGGAGTTTTTTTAGTGACCTTAATCGATATCCAAAATCATTACCACACTAAAGAAATTACTTTTACACATATGGGTAAATTTAAGACTCACCCGATATGACCCTACAAGTAAATGCAGAATGGTTCGAGTCTTAACTTAGAAATTTTTGGGGTGTTACAATCTGCCTCCTTCTCACTGCAATAAACTTTATATTAAGTCTACTAAATGTGCTTTTATGGGTTGTAGTACTTCACAGAAAAGTTTTATTTTCTATGATCCATATTCTAACAAATTTCATGTTTCTAGAAATGTTATTTTCTTTTAAAATTAATTGTTCTTCTCTACTCATGTTGAGCCATCTTCTGTTTCTCATTCTCCTCCTACTTTTGAGGATTTGTGATCTTGTTTTAAGTGGTTCAAACCTGTATTCATGTATGAATGACATCGGCCAACTCCACCCCATCCCGAAACTGATCCACCAGCTGAGAATGCACCACAACTAGAATTTGAGAATTCTCCAAGGTCTGATCCTCCTATACCTACTTGGTGATCTACTAGAGTGTCTCGTATTACTAATTGGTATGGCTTTTCCTCTACTTCATCCACCATTTTTGTTCCAACTTGTTACGCACAAGCTTCCAAGCATGAATGTTGACAGAAAGCAATAGAGGAAGATCTTTTGACCCTTAAAGAAAATAACACATGGAACAATGTTTCATGTCCTTCAAATGTCCATCAAATTGGATGTAAATGGGTTCATTCAATTAATATTCATTTTGATGGCACTCTTGATCAATACAAAGCTCGATTGGTTGTTCTTCGCAACAAACAAAAGTATCATGTGGACTATGAAGAGTCTATTGCACCAATAGCAAAAATTACAATGGTGAGAACAATTATTACCATTGGTTCTTCGCAAAACTAGTATCTTCATCAAATGGATGTCAAATATGTTTTTTCCACAGTGATCTTAAAGAAGATATTTATATGAAACCTCTACCTGGTTTGTTCTCATCACCTACATCATATGTATGCAAGTTGAAGCGGTCTTCGTATGGACTAAAACAAGATCATATGGCTTGGTTGGACAAATTTTGATCTACTTTGCTACAATTTCTTTTTTAGTAGAGCAAATATGATTCATCTTTTTTCTTCAAAAAATATATACAAATTGTGTTCTTCTTTAGGTATATGTAGATTAATTATTATTATCACGGGTGCAGATTCTTCATTAATCACTAGTCTCCAACAACAACTTAAAGATTCTTTTCATATGAAATATCTTTGTACTCTTACAAATTTCTTAGGTTTGGAAGTTCATAATAATTCTTTAGGTGTGTTTCTATACCAACACAAATATACTCAGGATCTGATTTCTTTGGCTGGTCTTCAAGACACTACTAGAATTTTGGTCTACAACAACAGTTTATATGTGTTGCAATAGGACCTAAAACAGTTGCCATAGCGCTACAGTAACGGTTTATCAACCGTCTCATCTACTCGCGTTACTATAGCTCTATTGTAATAGTTAAATGTAACGGTTCCTGAAAGTGTTGCTATAGGAACCTCTATTGCAACGGTTTTCCTTCCATCCATAAGCACTATAATATTATAGCAGTTGTAACGGTTAACGACCGTTGCATTAGGGGTTGTGGTAACGGTTAGCAACCGTTGCAATAGATTGTTCTTATTGCAACACTTTTTTAAATAATATGGCAATGATTTTAATTGATATTGCAACAATTTTATTTTCTAGTGCAACCAATCTATATGAATCTATAGTTTTTCCCAACTTGTTGCCATAGTTCAGGTTTCTTGAGCATTATATATATAAATCAACAACAATTTATAAAAAATTCTCTAAATCAAATCACGAAAGGAAACGACTAATTATATAGCCGATTCATATATATAAATCGAAATATCATAGTCACAATATCCAGAAATGTAAAATATATATACCAAAACACATGTTTTCAATAGTTTACACAAGTTCCATACTAATAGAAATTAAAACAAAATATTGTAGCTTAAAAAAAGTTTCAAATGTCAAGAAGCAAAAGAGTCGAGCTAAAGCAATAGGTTTCTACAACTTTCAATCAATTATATCAAGTAAGGTCTTCATCACTTCTTTCTTCATCCCCTTGGTTATCTTCTCCACCTACAAAAGACCAGAAAAATAAAAGTTTATTGAGAGCAAATGTGGAAGAAAGATAGTTCATATTTAAGTAATTAAATCATTTGTCTCGATCTACTCCACGTCTGTGTAAGTGAAATAAATATTCAAGTGAAACAACACGTCAATTTCTTACCACAAGGACTAAGGAACCCAAATAAAGTTGTTCAAGTAAAGGAAAGCTAAATAGAAACTTTTCCAAGGTTGATATTTCATCATGTTTTGGATTATCCTCCAAATTTTCCAATTCAATCGCCAACATGCTCAGTTTATTGCAATTCATAAAGCATTTTAGCACGAGAGAGTGACCCACAAGAACAAACAAGGACTTCAATTGCGGTGAAATAATCTTCAAGTATTGAGTGCCACAACAAAATATCAAGGCTAAATCCACAACAAGGGGAACTTTGACAACACAGAACTGGTTCGTTGGCACAGATGTTATTCTTTCTAGATGAATAATTGTAAGATTCCAAAAGCCAAGAAAATAAGTTGGTGGTTTAAAGACACAATTGAAGAGTTCTAAATGCGTCAAGGTCGGATAATTAAATACATAACAAGGCAGTATATGAGTTTTATTATCCGACATATGAATATTTAGCTCCTTGACACCATTTCTGGTGACATAACACATCCATCTATTAATAGCAGCAGCATATGAAGACAAATTATATACCTTTGTTGAGTCATAGTAGCTAATTCAAAAATGGTGAAACTAGAACAGTACCAAAATACACAGAGCTACAAGTAGGGAGCAATCTCAATTTATCTTTATCAGAGAATTCAGACAAACAAACAACACATACAAAGGGCTCTTTAAGACCAACAACCTCTTTGTACAAAATGGAAGGTAATGCATCAATAAATGCTTGACCCAAACTAGAATCATGTAAATGGAATAACTGTTGTAACTGTCTTTGCAAAGCATCTGAACTAGAAACTTCAGGGTATCCATTAGACAGGTAATGCATCAATAAATACTTTGAGTATGTTAACAGAGGTTGGTGCATTATAGTAGCAGAAAATAATCAAAATAAATAGAAACCCGAAATGCAGAGGTTAGTGCATTATAGTAAAATGCAAGTTGTATCCAGCAAACCAAAATGGCTCTCAATTGAATTTTGAAGATGATCATTCCCACAGATTAAACAGGAAACACAAGAATTATTGTAAAATATACCACAAATATAGCAACACTAGCAGTGTACCAAAGTATACCACAATATCTAGAAAAAAAACAATATTCAAAGGAAGGAATTTTAACAAAGGTATCATAAATCACAAGCACACACCAAGCACACAAGTTATAAGTATCCAAAACGTCATCCAGACTCCACTACATATAGGAAAAGACTATCCATTGGCCAAGCCAAAGTCGCAGAATGGTGAAAACTCAAATACATAATTATTGGAGACATAATGGATGCATCTCAATTGTGTCGGATTCAAATTAAGCACACTTACAGAGAAGGAAATATGCTTGCAGATTATTTAGCCAACATGGCTTTTGACACTTCAGGCAGGTTTGAGATTTTTAGTTTTTCAGATCTGCCAAGTCAAGCGAGGAGGATCCTTAATTTAGACTAACAACAAGTTACTAATCTTTCGCATCAGGACCAAAAACAGCGTAGATACACATACAAATTGTCTACAAACTAGCACCTACAACACCAATTCATCTGTGTCAGCAATAGGCCAGCCCTTTAGTGCTAAAGATTTATCGTTTCCAATCGTCCAATAATTTCACTAGCAAATAAGAGCCATAATAATTTCACAATTTAAGATGGCACACTAATGAGAGAACAATGATTCAAAGACTAACATTTTCACAACCAAAACATTTGGAAAAGGAAAAAAAGAGTCCAAGGTTCTCTTCCTACTTTACCCTAAATACTCAAAACAAGGGCCTAAATTAAAGATGGATGAAAGAATTAACTGAAGAAGAAGAAAAAGAATAAACACCATACCTTGATTTTTTGCAAGGGCATAATATTTCATTTCCTTTAGAAGCTTGTTGAAATTCCTTATCAAGAAAATCATTCCCTCCACTAATATATTCATCACTGCATCGTCTAAGACTCATCCAACTTCTATTTAAATTATCCATTGATATCTATGCGACACAAAAAGATAAAAAAGAATCAAATTTATGAGAAACTATGAAATAAAAAGACAACAGTGTTTTACACATGGACAAACATATCTCAAAATGTACATGGAGAATATGTAGTTTAAAACTCATGGGAATCACAATTCAATTTACAACAAGCATTTCATAGTTTTGCTTAATATATGAAACAAATATCAAAGTTCCCTTTATCATTGGAAATATATATAAAACACTAATCTACATGACCTGTCAAGAAATAACTTTAACAATGTTGATTGAGGCTGTTTTTCTTTCTTTTTGATCCTAAAGTAATGGCAAAATACATAGATAGTCCATCAAAGTTGGCTTCTTTTTCATTTCGACACTTCAATAAAGGTTAGTACTATTAAACTCTCCAACCTTAAAAGGTCACATGATGGATAAGTTGGAGTGTTCCATAGGTTCTGACCTTAGATGTAGTATTAAAATGAAAATTGAAGCCAACTTTGATTGGTGATCTGTATATGTATTTGGAAGTAATCTTACTTCTTTGGTTTTGGGAGTTCAACTGCAACCTCCTTTAGTGATGTTTCAAAAGCAATATTTACCTGGGTAATAATACCAAACTGGTCTAATCCTCCTAGTACACCATGGAACAAGTCTACATTATGTTCCGTTAAATAATTAATCACCACTTCTTTACCTACACGAAGATAGATTATTTACCAAAATATATGTTCATAAGATAGATTTAGAAAATCAGATTTCATACCAGTTCGAAATGCTTTCGAAAATAGCTCATACTCAATAACAATTTACTTTATATTATCCTAAAACAACAAGATTAACGATTAGGAAATAATTTCAAAGATACTTTTAACTACTAAAATGAAAAGTAGAAAAATCATAACAAGCTTATCATGCTTTCAAATTTATGTTATTAACGACTTATGGACATTCAAGAAATAGAAAAAGGTCATTGAATTCACATGAAATTCGGATCATATTCTAACACACCAATAAATCGCCTTCAGGATTCAATTCTTTTCAAAAAAGTATCCCTACTAATTTTCTTTTCAAAAAAGTATCCCTACTATCTAACTAATCATGGATTTGAGGTGGAAGGCCGACAACAATATAATACATTTTGAGAGTTACCATCACAAGGGAGGAAACTTCTTAATTTGGACAAACTGGAAGTACCAAATTTGAGAATCAAGAGCAAGATAATCAGGTGAATAATTATTTTATAACTCATGAGCAGATACAACTCTATTTCAAGAAGACATCAATGAAAGATCCACTACAGAAAAGTCACAACACAGGATACATTCTATTATATAGGAAATAGTCCTAAAATAATGTCAAACAATAGCACTTTTGATAATTTAATGGAGCAAAAAGAAGAGGTACATCAACAATTAGAAGGAATCAGTAAAGGAGAAAAGAGGAAACTCAATAATATGATGATGATGTCTAAGAAATTATCCACCCGTGGAACATCACAACATCTCATATACATAGATAAACCGAAAAGAATCCAACTGAAAAATGCGGAAAAAAGAGAGTGAGCACTTACAAGTTATAGCCCTGGCTATAGCTCAAGCAACCATGGCGGACTCGGCTGAAGGCAGGAAGCGCTGGCCAGAGTAGATGGCGGAGTGCTCTGCATGATGATGATTGGCAGAGAAAATCACTTTTCGAACCAGTAGCAAATTTTAGTTTATTCCATTAATGTATCTCTTTATTACTGTTGCTCTAACGTAAATCTTCAACAATAATGAAAGTGAATTTTTGACATCCTACTCAAGTGAGAGGTGAAATCAATGAAGACATCATCAATGCAAAGGTATTCAAACCCGATTGAATAACTCATGGACAAGAAATATAACATCAATGTCAAGTTAAATAAGGTCTACAGTAGTCAATTTCACCATAACTCCAACAAAATATTAAACCCACAATAGCTACAATTTAATGGAAAAAAAACCCACAATGAGAGAAATACATCAAATACATGAACCACGCCCAAAGATTAGAGACAAAAGAAGAGATTCAAGAAGAAAACCTCAAAAGCTCAAACTTGTATTTTCTTCAGCTATAACCTCAAAGATTGAAGAAGAGAACCTCCAGCAGTTGTAGAAGAAAACATCTAGATTTCTCAGATTTTACAAGGAAACATACAGCCCTCCATTTCCTTAGATTTCACAAGATATTTGAAGAGAAAATGGGTTTAGATTCGTGTTTATGTTTACCCTAAAATGAAAGATATGAAGAACTTACCACAAGATTAATATCCTGCAAAGCTCCACTACTTGTGTGTTCGATTGATCGGATGAAAATTTAGGTCAAAGAGAAGAAGAGTGACAACTTTTGTGTTCTTCTTGTTGAAGAGATGGGAAATGAGCTTACAAATGTTTGCCTCGTTTGTATCTATATCTGATAAAGAGAAAAATAAATTGTATTTCAAAAATTAATTAAAAATAAAATATAATGAAAAGCTTTTGGCGGGTTCAACCAAAATAAGAGAGGGAAATTATGGAGGGATTGATAACCGTTCTAATAGAAATTTTTTTGCATTAAATGTTGTCATAGATGACTTTATGGCAACGGTTCTCGTAACCATTGCGATATGTAGGTCTATTGCAACAGTTTTCACACAATGGCAACGGATTTATTACCTAGCCGTAGCAATAATACCCAATCCTTTTGGCAACGGCTCAAACTATTGCAATAGACCCTCTATAGTAACGGTTTCTGAAGCGTTGCTAAAATATCTGTTGCTGTAGGCCTAATTTCTAGTAGTGAGATTCCTCCTTCGTAGATACTTTATTAGAATTGAATGTGAAGAATCATCGTCAGGAAGGCGATCTTCTTCTTGATGAAACTATATTTCATCAATTCGTTGGGACCTAAATTACCTTACTATTATTTTTCCTGATATATCTTTTGTAGTTCAGCAAGTTAGTCAAATTATGCAAGCTCTCCGTCATATCCATTTGGTGGCAGTTCGTCACATCATTCGGTATCTTCTAGGAACATCTACTGATGGATTATTCTATCCTAGTGGTTATCTTATTCATCTTAATTCCTTTAGTGATTCTTATTGGAAAGGATGTCCTTATACTCATCATTTAGTCACTGGTTGGTGCATGTTTCTTGGAGAATCATTGATATCTCGGAAGAGTAAGAAGAAAGACCGTGTATCAAAATCCTCTGCAGAGCCTAAATATCGATCTATGTTTACTACTTGCGATGAGGTTGCATGGGTTCTTGGATTACTTGTTGAGATTGGATTTCCTCAATCTAATCCTACTCCTCTCTATGATGATAATACAAGTACTATTAAAGTTGCTACTAATTTGGTTTGTCATAAGAGGACCAAACACATTGAAGTAGATTGTTATTACATGCGAGAAGTTGTAGATAATGGAGTCATTACTCTTTTTTGGGTTTTAGCAAGGCGTGAATAGGAAATAAGAATGAATGAGAAATTGGGAAATGTGGGGGAACCAATTTGGAGGGAAAATGAAAAGTCATTTCAAATGGAAAGTCTTAGAAATTGAAAAGTCTTTTCTCCCATATTGGTAGAAGAAAGGAAAAGTCTTTTCCTTATATAAGGGAACATTTCATTTAGCTCTTAAAGGGTTAAGTAGAAGGTTCCCCCTCGCGTCGTTGTTGTCGCTCGCTCGACCTCGGCCTTGGCTTTGGCAAATGATGTGATTGATTGAAAGTTTTTTTAGGCATAATTTATTTAATCAATCTCATTAATTAATTTTCTTTTTCTTGAAACTAATTCAGAATGTTAATTTATTAATTTACGGAATTAATTTCGCATAACAGAATTATTTGAAAATTTGCGCATAACATAAAGAGAGATATTTCTCTCATTTTTCAAACACGAAAAATTTCTCTCTTCCACATACATTTTCTTACAAATTAAATTGTCAATCAATTAGGTCTATGTGCGCTCTTGTTGATGTTCTATTGAAGTTAGAGGTACCTCTACCTCTTTCATAGTTAATCCTCTTTATCATGGGAGGAATTAATCTACAACCTCAGGTACTTGAGGGGATTAAATTTCTTAAGTATACACAGTGGGTTCTGTGGACTCGGATTATTTATTTTCTGTCTATTTCATCTTTTCTGTTTCTATTTTTAGTAACCAGAATAAAGGAGATAATACTCTTCCGCATGTGTCCATTGATCTTTAGATAGCTAATAGATTTATAAACTTCATGAAATGACAATGACATCAATTTCTAGTAAGCAAATTAATCCTTCTTGATCCGCCAACATCAATTTGAGGGGGGATGTTAGCATGATGAATAATAAAGAGTTATTGTATATATTAATGTATATAGTGTTGTAATTATAGAGATTTGTTGTAATGATCATAGAGGATAATATTGTGATAAAATAGCGGATTTGGAGGGATAACATAGCAGAGTTACATGGATTTGAATGGTAGATTTTGAGGGATTGAATAGCTAATATTTTGGGATAGGACTAATGGATCTTTAGGGATGTGTAATGTGTATGCTCTCCATATAAAGGAAAAATTATCACTTTGAGAGACAATCAACAAAATCTTGACAATTTCTCTCTATATTTTGTACTCTCATATTTATATAGTGGATTGCTCATCTCCTTTGTGAATGTAGGTCAGTTGACCAAACCTTTTGATATATTTCTTGTTTTTCTTCTTACTCATAGTCATTCGAGGTTTGCTTTGTAAGCTTCCACATGACACCTGATTATTTGTTGTCCTAACTAAGTGGAAGGACATATTTATCCCTAAACAGATAAGGTTGTTGCTGCTGGAAGATGATCAAATATTCATTAACTCTGTTGAGAAGGAATTTTTTTTTTGAGAAAGGTAACATTTACTTCTATATATCCACAGGTATACTACATCAAAGTGTAGTCTCCCTGCAAAAAGTTATAGTTACATTAGTCCTAAGATCTTTTAGTTACAGTCAATCTATTGCATTATTAACATATTCAAAATTTCCTATCACTACTTGCTTACACCAAAAATAACGAAGACCTAGTCAGTTTATCTTTATCTTCTGAATATTTTTGTTCTTTCCTTTAAAACATCTCTGATTCCTTTCCTTCAAAATTATTCACCAAACGCATGGTGGGACAATCCTCCATCTCTCCTTCTTTTTCCTGCATTTCCATCATTGTTCCAGCATTTAGAACTTCTGTGATTCTCCCTACTTTCGTCCACCTAATCTTCCTCTTGTGGATGAACAACTGTCATAATTTATTTGTCCAACTGCAGTGTGAAGGAAGATGGTTGACTGTCTCCACCTTCTCTTCACATACATATCATCTAAAGTAAAGGTTGTGTTTCCTCTCGTTCAAGTTTTAATGTGGCAAGACACCTCCTTTCCCAAAAGCCATGTGAAATAATTCACCTTGTATGAAATTTTTGTTCTCCAGATCATGTTCCAGGAGATCTTGCTTGCTGCACTTCAGTAGGCCTTAGTTCTTTATAGGCATATCTTACAGTGAACTCTCCATTTCTCTCCCCCTCTCCATATCAGTCTATCATCTCCTTATGTTTGATTGGTATCCATAGACATTATATCATGAAATCTTGCTATGAATGTCATTTCCCAGCCATTTAAGTTTCTTCCCAGATGTAGGTTCAACCTTGATCCTGTCCATAAGTCTGTGATTGATGCTTCATGTGCGTGACTTAGATTATGTAGCTTAGGGAATGCTTGTTTAAGTGTCTCCTATCCGCACCATATGCCATTCCAGAAGGCTACTTTTTCTCTATTACCAACCTTAAAATATTTTGTATCCTTGATCAATAGCCTTAAGTTCCTGATTAATCTCCATACGCTACAATCATAACGGTTGGTCACCACCTCTGTCATCCACTTGTCCTCCATGCCATATTTTTTTGTTATTACTTCCTTTCATAGAGATACTTCTGGTGATGCAAATTTCCACAACCTTTTCATCATCAAGCTCGTATTCTGCGTACTCAAATCTCTGATGTTGAGTCCATCCCTTCTCTTGCAAACTAGCAGCTACTCCCATTTGACAAAATGATACGTCTTCTTATCTTCACTCATTTCCATAAAAAGTTCCTACTACTTGCATCTAACATCTTGGTTACTTTGGCTGGTATAGGGAATATTGACATCATGTATGATGGAAAGGCATCCAAGACACTATTAACTAGAGTTAGTCTACCACCTGAGGATAGATATTGACACTTCCAGTTCACAAGCTTCCTTTTACATTTTTTTATTACACCACTCCATATTCCGCTTGACTTGCTCTTAGCCCCCAAACGCATTCCCAAGGAGACTATTGGTAGTTCACCTACTTTCCCTCATAGCTTGTAAGGTAAGTCCTCAATATTTGGTACTATGTTTACTGATACATGAAACTCTTGTTCCAGTTTATGAGCAAACCTGACACTACCTCAATAATATTTAAAATAACTCTCAAAATCAACATTTTCTCCTTTACAACTTCACAAAATACTAGAGTGCCATTTGTGTACTAGATGAGTGATCTCAAGATTGTTTATTGTATTCTCCCCCACTTGGTAACCTCTGATCCAACCATTTGCTCTTGCAGTCTCGAGTAGATTGATCAACCCCTCCATAGCGAAGATAACAAGAAAAAGAGATAGGGGGTCCCCTTGTCTAAGATCTCTCTTTGATAGGAAAAAACCACATGGGTTTTTGTTGATTAGAATAGAGAACTTCAGTGAGCTTATGTATTGTCTGATCCACTTTAACCATTTTTTACCAAAACCCATCCTCTACATCATCTTCATCAAAATCTTTTAATTCAAGTGATCATATGCCTTGTGATCACTGGGAATCAACACATTCATTGTCTATCAACACTACATCCATGATCTTCCTGCTCGATAAAGTCATTTGTTGCATGTTCACAAGCTTATGCATCACCTTCTTTAGTTTTTTAGCCAAAAGTTTGAAATTATCTTGTATACTCCCCCCACTAAACTTATTGGTCTAAAGTCATTTAGTTCTTTTTCCCATATCTTCTTGGTTATCAAAATCACAAATAGTAGCATTTATACTCTTCTTTAACATTCCTTTCACATAGAATTTTTGAAATGATGCAACCATTTCTGTTGTGTTGATATCCCAACACTAACTAAAGAAAGCCATAGAGAAGTTATTCGAGCAAGGGGCTTTGTCCCCATGATCACATGCTTTGATGCTTTCGAGAATTTCTTGAGCTTCAAAAGGGGTCATCAGTTAGTTGTTTTCATTTTCATGAATTAAAAGGACACTCCCTCATTTCCAACTTTGGCCTATAATCCTCAGTATGAGAATATAGATTCCCATAGTACTCAATGATCTCTCTTTGTATTTCAGCATGTTCAGTCATTAAATCCTACCTCACTTTGATTTTGTCAATAGTGTTGACTCTTCTCTGTGAATTTGCTATCTTGTGGGAAAACCTTGTATCCTTGTCCCCCAGTATAAGACAAAGTACCCTAGATCTCTGTCTCCATGTTGTTTCTTCGTTTTTGACTATTTCTTCCAACTCAGTGCTAAGATCTAATCTGGAAACTATCACCCCTTCCTCCAAAATTCTCTGATCATGTATTATTTAAAGTTCTGCTAATTGGTTGAGCACAAGTTGCTTTTGTTGTTTCAGATATCCTTGACTGGTCTTGCTCCACATTTTCAACTTTTCTTTCAATGCCCTTAGCTTTGCTACCAGTACAAAGTTTGGTATTCCCTGGAAATAAAAAGACCCCACCAACCTTTTACTCTGTCATTGAAGCCTTCTTTAATTGGCCATCAATTTTAAAACTTGAAATTTGATTTGCTTGACCCCTATTATCCACATTGTAGCATCAATAGGGAATTATCTAAGACAATTCTCTCCGGAATAGACTGCTTGATATTCCTGAGTCTTGTGTCCCGATCGTCAAAGACCATTAACTTGTCTAGTTTTGATACTGTGGAATGTTTGTCACCTCTCCTCCAAGCAAACTCTCCCTTACTAAGTCTAAGTCCATTAATTCCATGTCTTCAATAAACTCTGAAAGATCTGTCATAGACCTACTGATTGTAATGCAGTTGAACTTCTCAATAGGATATCTTACTATATTTAATTCCCCACATCAGACCCAAGGACTTGTGAATTGACATCTAGATGCCCCCAATTCCCACCAAGTTTCTTCCCTTTCAACTATGTCATTTGGGGCGTAGACTCCCGTTAGGTGCCATTTAAAACCCTGATTTTTTTATAGAGAAACAACATAAGACTTAGTACACTCCCACAATACTTACTTCCCCTTCCCATATTCTTTTATCCCACATAATTAGTATGTCTCTCCTAGTCCCACTAGCTTCTAGTTGCACATAATATGACCGTCTACTACCTAAAATTTACTTAACTATATTTGGAATCTTCTCCTCTACTTTTGTCTCATGAAAACACACAACATATGCTTTCCAAATTCTTAACATGTTCCTGATCATACTTGTATCACCTCGAATTTGAGAAAATAGAAAAATGCAGCTTTTCAAGACCTTGTGCAAGCACCACGGAAGCCACTAACAGTATGTGGTCTGACACATGGTCCGTAGGTGGGGTCTGTCTTTGGGCACAAAATGTTTATGGTCTCTGACCCCACATATGCTCAGCCTGGACGGTCCGTGGTTGGACCTACAAACCATAGATGAGGGTCAGCAGCTAATTGGACGGAAATGGTTATTGGGTCAAGTTCAAATAGTCATATCTTTTAGCATACGATTTATTAGGTGGCCCATAACCTATTAAATAAAATATAATTAAATCATATTTCCAACGCAACCGAGTTTGCTAAAATCCCATATCGGAGTAAAAAGCTAGTCTTAGTTTAGTGAAGCCCTATCGATCAGAGCTTGACCGACGACCCCTACCGATGGTCGGTAGGTCAAACGATGGCCCGTCAGTCTTGTAGTTGGTGGCACTCGTCAGATTCAAATCATGGTCATTTTGGTCCTTCCCCTATGCGTTGGACACTTAACCTACGTTGTTTGATGCCTTAATTACATCGTTTTACTCATATTTAAGCCTAGTAACTTAGTCAGACATACCCAGTACCTTGATTTACCAAAGTCATCCAAACTTAGAGCAAAAAAAGAGAAGAAAGGGGCGTTAGTTTCCCAAGAACAACCAGAATGTTTGCTTCAAGTTTCAGCCACGAAATTGAAGGATTTCTCCATAGATTTCATAACCCGGTATGTGGGATTTCACTAGTGGATTCCTTTCATCCACTAGGTCCCTAGAATTCAGTCAGGTCCTTCATTCTACATAGCTTGTTTAGACCAAGGGTTTATAAAATCTTGGGAAATTATTATGATTTCAGCTAGTATATACTCCATAGTCTAAATATCAGTTTCTTGGAAAGTTTGCTTAATTTCTTGCATGAAACTCAGAACCCTTTGTATAAATTCTCTTAATTGATGAATTATATTTGTTAGGTCTGTTAAACAAATAATGTAACATTACCAGTATACAAATATTGCATTCTTAGATTGCATGTCAGTATTTGAGCTATTTAGTATTTCAACTACATTTGTGTCATACACATATTCAGTTGTGAGTAGACTTAGCACTGAATTGGACTAGAGTTCAACGTACCCTCATAGTCCCAAAACTACGTTCCCCCGTAGGAGTATAAGTCCCCTCTATTGGGCATGAGATTTAGTGATCAATCTAGTCATGCCTTTATACCCCTGGCAAGGTATATTGGGTCCTCTCGATGGGGCATATACATCGGACTCCACGTTTAGCTCACGTGATTTATGTCGGTTAAAAATAGTTCCCACAGTCATACCCTTAGCATATTTAACCAGGTTTTCAGTATATACTTTAGTATTCAGTTTAGCATGTCATCTTAATGATTAGTACTTGGTCATTCCATTCAGTTTAGCTCTCGGTTATGTTTTCAATACTTACACTCTTGATTAGTTTAGAGTATTGCTCAGTTATGTTTTGTTCAGCTTACTATCTATATCATGCATTCTCAGTACATTCCAAGTACAGACGCATACTATGCGCTACATCTTTTCATGATGTAGGTTCAGGTACTCAGCATTCAGACCGCGCTTACATCGATTCTCAGTCACCATTCAGTAGCTTCAGTGGTGAATCCTCATATTCTAAGGACATTAGAAATGCTATTATTTTAATCTTTACATTTCAGTTTTAGTTTTGTTAGAGTTAGCTGGGGAGCATGCCTCAGCAACTCAACTTAGTTAGAGGTTTTTCAGACTTAGTAGTATAATTAACTTGGATTGTTGAGTTTATCTTTCAGTTATTACTAAACAGGTAGTATGTTTTATATATTCAGATTAGTTGGGTGCTCCCCATTTCAGATAGCCACTATTTTAGCTTCTGCATAGTTCATGTTTATTTAGTTATCTTTCAGTATGCTTATGATATGCCAGACACAAGTTAGCTTGGGGTCACTCGTGATCGTAGGCCTTGTGTTACGTTAAGGGGTAGACTCAGGACATGTCAAACTTGGTATCAAAGCCTTAGATTTAAGAGTCCAAGGATGTCTGAAAGTCGCACTAAGAGAATCTCTTTCATGGGTGTGAAGTGCACCACATCTATGAGGAGGAGGCTGCGAAGTGTTTTAAGAAAAAACCTCACTTTCTTTGCCATTCTTGTTGTGTGTGGGTATGATCTCCTTTATGATTCATCGTTATGCATTTCAGATCATGCCTCCTCGTAGAGCTAACACACGAAATGCTAACGCAGTTCCTCCAGTCCTGAATCATGAGGTTATGAATGTAGAATTTTTTAGTACAATCCAGCACTTGACTCAGAGTGTGGCCAATCAGAAGAATCAATAGGCCACAGTTCCTACTAACACTAATGGTGGATCAACTGTAACTAGGGTTCGATATTTTGTTTGAATGAATCCACCTCAGTTTCTAAGGTTAGAAGTTGGTGAGGACCCACATAACTTCATTGATGAGGTTAAGAAATTTTTTAGAGTAATGCAAGTGACTGGAACTAAGAGTAGTAAGTTGGCATCTTACCAACTCAAGGATGTGGCTCGTATCTGGTTCACTCAGTGGAAAGAAAATAGGGGGCAGACACAGCTCCTGTGCCTTGGGATTAGTTTACCAAAGCTTTCCTAGATAGGTTCTTCGCAAGGGAATTGAGAGAAGATAAGGAACAAGATTTTATGAACTTGAAGCAGGGTTCTATGTCGGTCCAAGAGTACAGGCTGAAGTTTATCCAGCTCTCCAGGTATGCTCCACACATGGTTGGTGAGTCAAGGGCACATATGAGTAAGTTCTTGTTTAGGGTATTTGATCTAGTGAAGATCAAGTGCAGGAATGATATGCTTCTAGGGGATATGGATATCTCCAAGCTATTGACTCATGCTCAGCAGGTTGAGGGGGATAAGCTTAGGGAATTGGATAAAGATAACAAAAAGGCTAGAACAGGAAACTATGAATACTCACAACAAAAGTTTGACGGTGGGAATCACTCACAATTTCAACAGAGGTCTGCAGCCCTAGCACCTTCATCAACTAGTGCTCCATTCCCCAGGTTTCGACAGGATTAGAAAGGTAGTGGATCAAGCTCTAAGTCTTAGGATAGTGCTACAAGTAACATGACTTACCCAACTTGTCAAAAGTGTGGTAAGATCATCTAGGCGAGTGTCTTGCAGGCAAGGAAAGGTTCTTTGGGTGTGGTCACTCTGGCCATAGGTTGAAGTATTTCCCTTGTGCCAGGCAGGGGCAAGAAGGTACCAACAATAAGGGTATGTCTACAACTCCAGCAGCACCAGCAGGTCTTCCAACTCAGCAGGGTACTTTATTTGGTATAGGTGGCGGTCAGCACCAGAACAGGTTGTAAGCTCTCCCGGCTCGCCAGGATCAAGAAGATTCTCCTGATGTGGTCACTGGTATGTTATAAGTCTTTCATTGAGATGTTTATGCATAGTTAGATCCAGGGGCTACACTGTCTTTTGTAACTCATTATATAGTAGTAAACTTTGGTGTCAGTCCAAAAACTCTTTCAAAACCCTTATCAATCTCTACTCCAGTTGGTGACCCAGTTATAGCTAGATGGGTATACAAAAATTGCCATGTCACAGTCTCTTAGAAAGTCACCCCAATAGATCTTGTAGAGTTAGAAATGGTACATTTTGATATCATTCTAGGAATGGATTGGTTACATCCTTGTTACGCCTTAGTCAATTGTAGAACTAGAATAGTTCGGTTTCAGTTTCAAAATGAACCAATCTTAGAATGGAAGGGTAGTAGCTCACTGTTTATGGGTCGATTCATCTCTTCCCTTATTGCTAGAAAAAATGATTTCCAAAGGGTATATCAATCATCTGGTTCGGGTTAAGGAATCAAACTCCCAAACCCCAATGCTTGAGTCAGCCTCACTAGTAAATGAGTTTAGAGAAGTGTTTCTAGAAGATCTTTTGGAGTTCCTTCCGAAAGGGAATTCCACTTCAGAATAGATCTCCTTCCAGAGACCCAGCCCATTTCGATTCCTTCTTATAGAATGGCTCCGGTCGAGCTGAAGGAATTGTAAGAGCAGTTGGAAGAACTTCTAGATAAGGAGTTCATCAGACCTAATATCTCTCCATGGGGTGCTCCAGTGTTGTTCGTGAAAAAGAAAGATGGTTCTCTCAGAATATGCATTGACTATTGTCAGTTGAACAAAGTCACCATCAAGAATAAGTATCCCATTCCCAGTATTGATGACTTGTTCCACCAACTTCAGGGTGCTAGTTGTTTTTCTAAGATAGACCTCAGATGTAGTTATCATCAACTCAGAGTCGGAGATAGTGACATTTTGAAGATAGCCTTCAGGACCCAGTATGGTCACTATGAATTTGTAGTTATGACTTTTGGACTAACAAATACTCCTGCAGCTTTCATGGACTTAATGAACAGGGTGTTCAAATAGTATTTGGACTTGTTCGTTATCATCTTTATCAATGATATCCTCATTTATTCTCGTAGTAAAGAGGAGCATGCGACTCTGTCACGCCCCGAGGCTACCCCTAGGGCGCAAACATAGGACCTAGGATCACGAGTGACCCCAAGCTAACCCTGTTGGCATATCATAAGCATACTTAAAGATTTATTGAATTAAGAAAGTATTGTGTGGATGCTTAAATTATGATAAAACTTAAATGATGGGGAATACCCATTACTATCTGAATACATAATCTGTGAGTTTAATGAAAACTAAAATATCAAACTCCAAAGATAAAATTATATCTAACTGTGTCTGAAATAAAGCCTCTAACTGACTAGAAATAATGGGACATGGCTCAGCTAAATCTAGCAAATCTGAAACTAAAGACTGAAGGTAGAAAGATAATCATGTCAATCATCCTCGAAGAATGAGGACTCACCACCGATGTTGTTGGACTACAGATTGGGAACCGATATATGCATAATCTGAGAACTGCGGACCTGAACCTAAATCATGAGAAGATGTAGCGCAGAGTATTTATCAATACTTGAACGGTACTGAGCATGCATGATAGAATAAAGGTAAACAATGTATATAACTGAATAAAGAATACTGAGCAATGACGTAAGATGAACATGATACTATACTGAAAATACTAAACATGACTAACTGAATGCAATGACCAAGTTTATAACATACTGAAACTAAATACTGAACTGTAACTGATAACCCGGTAAATGCATTAGAATATTTATGTGAGAGCTACTAATAACCGACATAAAACCACTTAAACTAAACGTGGAGTCCGATGTATACACCCCATCAAAAGGACCCAATATACCCTGCCAGAGGTACAGAGGCATGACAAGCGTGATCACTAAACTGATGCCCACAGAGAGGACTTATAACATACGGGGGGACGTAGTTCTGGGACTTGAGGGTGACTGGCCTTAGTCCAACTCGGTATAAAGCCTACTCTCAACTGAATATGTGTAAAATATAACATAACTGAGAAAAACTGGATAGTTCAATAATCTGACATGCAAATCTGAAAATGCAACATTTATTTCTGATAAAGAAACATTCGAAAACTGAGGCATGTATATCTGTTTATCTATCCTAGCTAATGTAATTCATAAAATAAAAGAACTAAATAACTAGGGTTCTGAAGTTTATGCAAGAATCTACGCAAAAACAATACCAAGACATGATAATCTGATTAAGAACGTTACAATAACTAAATCATAGTAATTAGCTTAAATTCTAGAAACCCTAGGTCTTGATAGAATGGAGGGAATCAAGAATCTGACTGAATTCTAGGGAGCTAATGGTTGAAAGGAACCCACTAGTGAAATCCCACATACCTTGTGACGAATTCCATAGAGAAATCTTTCGATTTTGAGGTTGAAACTGACGAAACCTTGTTGCGTTCTTGAACTAGGGCTGCTCGACTTTCCCCTCTTTTTTTGCTCTAAGATTGATGATTTTTTGGTGAATGATTGATTAGGTTAGGTTCTAATTAGTTTACTTGGCTAAATTTGACCAAAACTACATAGTTTAGGGGTTAAACGACGTAGTTTAGGGGTCCAACGCATAAGGAAAAGACCAAACGACCCCTAACTTAAAAGTTGTCGGGGTCACCAATGGACCAGACCGAGGGACCGTGGATGGACCGACAGTCCATTCTAGTCAGCCATTGTTCGGCTTTAGAGAGTTGAAATCTGAGGGTCTAACCTACGGCCCTAGACCACGGACTGTGGTCTGACCTACAGTCCGTAGGTCCTGGCGTAGGTTGATCCTTAGCAGAATTTTTTAGGGGTTTTGGAAGTGGGGTTTTAGGTGGCCAACTACGGACCCTACCTATGGTCTGTGAGTCCCCCTACGGTCCGTAGGTGGCACTCGTCGGTAGCACCTGCAAATTCTGAAATGACTGTTGGTTGGTCTTTCTAGGATACGGGGTGTTACATTATCTCCCCCTTGGGAATATTTGTCCTCAAATGAATACTAAGCTAGCTGAATATGGAGGGGAATAGCTGCAACCCTACCACTTAAACACTGGAAACTGATTTCTGATTGAACTAAGTTCCAAGAACATGCAGAAACGCTGAAAGTGCAAGTATAAACTGAAGGAACATGATACTAAGACTGAAGCTACGCATGAATGACTGAGCAACTAGAGAGGAACTATTACCTCAAGACGGAATGAAATCGAAAGGATAGAGATGAGGATACTTGGCCTTCATGTCTGCTTCTTCTTCCCAAGTAGCTCTCTCTATGGATTGACTCCTCCACAAAACCTTAACTGATGTGACTTCTTTGTTTCTCAACCTTCGAACCGGACGATCGATAATATCAACTGGCACATCCTCATAAATGAGATTGTCCTTCATAGCCATACTTTCTAAAGATACTATGGATGTTGGATCACCCACACACAACAGCGAAATGTGAAAGACCTGATGAACTACTGCTAGTTCTATTGGCAATAGTAATGTCACGACCCAAGCCTAGGGCCTAGACGTGACATGGCGAATGAGGAACCCGAAGGAACCCCAAACAAGCCTCTCAAACTTGCCATCACACTTCATCGGTCGCGGAAGTACATTCAACATTAATTAATGGGAAATAGGGACTAAGGGCAAACCATTTCAAAATGACATCATAGAACAAGAG
>JAJOOR010014034.1:0-27133 GCA_036250505.1 Solanum acaule | reverse complement strand
CTCTGGATATCGGGGCGTCTTCTCCCTTGTTAGTGGGACATATGATGAATCTCTGCTCCTTAAAGAATGGTAAAAAATGGATACCAAAGACGTCATGATAAACTTCTCGAGCAAGGCTACTCGCATGAAAGCTCCTTTACTGAAATTCGCAATTCATCATGACGTAGCATCTTCCAACTCTTCTCATTCTGATGGAAGTTTCAACAATTGGAGTGATCCCTCTTCTAAATTTGGCAATGTCTTCTACACACCTAGTTACTGGGAATGGGTAGAGGACGTGCTGCCCCGCCACAAGGAGATTTTGGAGCTCATCAAGGTTTATGATTTTGTATATACTTCTTTGTTGACATACGACTATGACGACAATGTACTCCATGTTTTTTGTGAACTTTGGCGCCCATCTACCAACACGCTTTCTTCTTTCATTACAGAGATGTCCATATCACTTTGGGACTTACAAGCAATTGGAGGTCTCCCTGTACAAGGGTACTTCTATGACGAAGTTGTTCCCTCAGCGAAATAATTGATGCAAATTGATACTCAAAGAGAATTCCTTCTTCCCAAAAGTTGTCGATATCTGTTTTCTAATTTGTAGTTCCTTTGCTTCTACATCTTTTGCTAATCTGTAGAAGGATATCGACAACTTTTGGGAAGAAGCAATTCTCTTTGAGTATCAATTTGCATCAATTCTTTTGCCGAGGGAACGACTTCGTCATAAAAGTGCCCTTGTACAGGGAGACCTCCAATTGCTTATAAGTCCCAAAGTGATATGGACATCTCTCCAATGAAAGTAGAAAGTGTGTTGGTAGATGGGCGCCAAAGTTAACAAAAAGCATGGAGTACATTGTCGTCATAGTCGTATGTCAACAAAGAAGTATATAAAGCATCATAAACCTTGATGAGCTCCAAAATCTCCTTGTGGCGAGGCAACACGTCCTCTACCCATTCTCAGTAACCAGGTGTGTAGCAGACATTTCCAAAGTTAGAAGAGGGAACACTCCAATTGTTGAAACTTCCATCAGAATGAGAAGATTTGGAAGATGCTACGTCATGATGAATTGCGGATTTCAGTAAAGGAACTTTCATGCGAATAAGCCTTGCTCGAGAAGTTTCTCATGACGTCTTTGGTATCCATTTTTTACCATTCTTTAAGGAGAAGAGATTCATCATATGTCCCACTAACAAAGGAAAAGACATCGATATCCGGAGGGTGAACCTCCAAAAGTAGAACTTTGACATTTGGATTTTGTTGGTCGTCACCCACTATTTCAAGAAGAAGATGCGGCGAATCTCGGTCGCGGAAGTGCATCATGTTGCGGGATCAAAGTCGTATTTCTCTATCCAAAATCTGCAAAAAAAAATAATCAAAAGGAAAAAGTTTAGATTCATAAGAACATGTCCAAAGTAAAGGTGGTAACCTCAAATTTTTGTGGTTGGTAAAAGGTTGATTTCAAATAGAAAACTGAATCAGCACAGATGCAATCTAATCGTGGTTTTCATATATGATGTATCCCTATGAATTTGCTTTCCAACACCGCAAAACGCTTGTGATTTAGTTATTCTTACGTCGAGATATGATTTTTTCGCGAAGTCGCACAAAGCTGATGCATTCAGTTCATCAGAATTTTAGGCTGAGTTCAAAAAATCACCTGAGTAAATTTGAGAGTTTTCTGATCGCGATTTTCGGATATGTTGTAGCTCTATGAGTCTAGTTTCTGGAAAATCAAACAGATCACGATTTCAATATTCCTACAATGAGGTATGAATTTTCTACCAAAGTCGGGCTGAGCTGAAAAAAAGTGACGAAAATCGGAGTTGGGAAAAGAACTTACTTGAGAGAGAAGGACTCAATTGAACTTAATGATGCGACAATGCAATATACAATCACCAGGGGAATGTGGGTATATATAGATTTCAAAATATGGAGACAGCAATTTGATTCCTACAAATTATGGAAAATTATAATGATGGAAAGTTTAGTTCCTACAAATCATGGAAATTATGGTAAGTTTTCATAGGAATTAAATTATGGAAATTTTCCATAGGAATCAAGTTTTGGGAATTCCATCGGAACTAAATTATGGTAAGTTTCCATTGGAATCAAATTATGGAAATTCCATAGGAACCAAATTATGGTAAGTTTCCATAGGAATCAAGTTATGAAAATTCCATAGGAACCAAATTATGCTAAGTTTCCATAGGAATCAAATTATGGAAATTCCATAGGGACCAAATGGTAAGTTTCAATAGCAATCAAATTATGGAATTTTTTTCATAGAAGTCAAGTTATGCAAATTTTATAGAGACTGAATTATGGTAAAGTTTTCTTGGAAACTAACATGGGGAGTAAAAAAAGCCCCATAGCATAATGAGAATTTGAATTCCTTACGTTTTATTCAAGTCATTGGGCAAAAAAAATGGTAGGGCATTCAACCCCGAAGAAAGCAACACCTAAAATTTGCATCGAAATCACAAGCTATGTATCACCAAGTCAAGCTTGCAGACGCAATCCTTGCTCATCGAATTAGCGGTCATTTTGTAGTTGATGACCCAAATGAAATTACCAAACTATGAATAAATGTCATGCGATAAGTCTTCATGAGCTCGAAACACTTCAAGTAAAAAATGAGTTGGTAAACAACTGAAAGTCAAATAATCTCTTACAAATTAGAGAATGTTTTCATGAAGACTTTGGTAAATGTTGACCTCAACATATCAGCATAATCATTTCTCATGAAGCTTCAAATATTTCGTGAAAGATCAACTACGAAAAAAAAAATTTGCTTCACAAATACTTCAAGGCTTGTCCTTACAAGTTCAACAAATCAAGCACCCCAACAAGCCTCGAAGCAAGGGGCATTTGTAGACAGTGAAATTTTATTGATAAATCCATAGTAAATTTGGTTTAAATCTTAAATTCATGATATGTTAACCAAGTCAAATTACTGGTTAATAAAGGGATTACTATTTAAGTCAAAATTATATGATTTAAATCAAGTCCAAATTACATTTGGGCCGGTCCATTAAGTTGACAAGATGAGCCCAACTCATGTTCTTCCAGCCCAAGGGTCAAAATTGCTCGGACCAAAATACCCTTAAAACCGTAGCTCAAGCCTATATAAAGAGGCCTTCATAAGACAAGAAGAGCAAACACAAATACCCTGAGAAATACATAGAGAATCCTTGCTCTTCAATGGTGATCTGCAAGTCTTCCGCATACAAAGAAGTCTTCACTCCAAGAGTTGAGCCGCGAGTATTCCATCAAATCAAGAACAGTTGTGAAGAGAAGAATCAGAGGATTACATATCTTTTATTAAAGATTTATTAAAGATTGTAACCTTCGCATAAATTCAATTTCAAATACTGTTATTTTCTTGCTATTTTCCTTTCCTGTTTGCTATATTTCAGGTTTGATTAGATGGCTCAGAGATGTAACTCTTCAACATGTTCCAAGAAAGGAGAATAATAAGGTTGATGTCTTAGCTGCTTTGGCTTCAACTTTAACCCTGCCTGACCAAGCACAAATCACTATTTGCCAAAAATGGATAGTACCACCGAATGCGGATGAAGAAAGCAAACTTGAACATCTAATCATTTTTTGTGCATAGTCATGATAGAGACGAAGTGTTGGCCTTTTGACTTCATAGCTACCCAACATTTGATTGATTACTAATTCGGAGTCTCTGAAAACTTGTAATTGCAATTTCTTCATATCAACCGTCATTTCAAGCCCAAGTATTAAGGCTTGATATTATACAACAGTATTGGAGCAACATTGTGTTAAGGTGAAGGAACATGGCAAGATCTCATCTTGAGAAGTGACGAATATCACTCCAGCACCGGCTCCTTCACAATGTGAGGCCCCATCAAAATTCATCTTCCAAGGTGGTTGAATTTCAACAACCATGGCATCCTCATTAGGTAGTTCATCGGTGAGTTTTCAATCATCAGGTATCGGATGGTCTACTGAGAAGGCTACCAATGATTGCCCTTTCACAGCCTTTTTAGGAACATACACAATTTCAAATTGTTGAAACTGGAGATACCATCTTGCTAGTCGATCATTGAGGACATGTTTTGACATCACAAATTTGATGGGGTTTGCTTAAGAAATAAGGCGGATGACGTGAGCTTGAAAGTAGTGTTTCATCTTATGAATTGAGAAGACTAAGGCCAAACATAGCTTTTTGATCGACAAGTACTTCAACTCATTTGGTGTCATCATCCTACTTAAATAGTAAAGGGAATTTTCTTTCCATTCGCCATTCTCTTGGGCTAAGAGTGCTCCCACTAATCTTTATTGAGCTGATATGTAAAGTATCAATGGCTTTCCAGGAATATGAGCTGCTAAAACTAGAGGTTTTGTCAAGTAGGACTTGATGCTCTCGAAGGCATTACTATAGGCTTGGTCCCATTCGAAAAGAGTGCCCTTTTTCATAAGACAACTGAATGGTTGACACTTTCCTGCTAGATTCAAGATGAATCTCCTAATATATTCTAGCTTCCCTTGAAGACTCTTCAATTCATAGATGTTTCTTGGCTCGACCATCTTCGAAATTGCATCTATTTTTACTTGATCAATTTCTATTCCTCGATGTCGTACAATGAAGCCAAGGAATTTTCCAAAGATAACTCCAAATGCACATTTCAAAGGATTCATTCTAAGTTGATACCTTTATAGTAGATCAAACACCATCCTCAAGTCTTGCAAGTGATCACTCTTTTTCCTTGATTTCACTACTAAATCATCAACGTATCATTCAATATTTTTGTGAAGAATGTTATCAAACATGTTTTCCATAGCTCTTTAGTATGTTTCTCTTGCGTTGTTCAAACCAAAAGGCATTACTTTGTAGCAAGAAAACCCTTAGGAGTGCAGAATGTGGTCAACTCTTCATCCTTTGGTGACATGCGGATCTAATTGTAGCCGGATGAACCATCCATAAAAGACATCGCCTCATACCCAGTAGTGGCATCAATCATAAGCTCAGGGATAGGAAGTGGAAATTCATCTTTGGGACATGCATTATTGAGATCCCTGAAGTCAACGCAATCTCAAATTATCCCATTCTTCTTCCTCACGGGGACAATACTTGAGACCCATGTAGGGTACTTAACTTCACGGATAAATTCATCCTCAATAAGCTTGTTAACTTCAGTTTTGATCACGGGAACCAATTCAAGCTTAAAACGTCGTTGAGCTTGCTTGACAGGACGTGCACCATTTTTCACAGCAAGATGATGAACTGCTACTTTCGGGTCTAATCCAGGTATTTCTTTGTAACTCCATATAAATACATCTTTATAATCTTTGAGTAAGTCAACGTAGGCCCTTTCCTCATCACTTGCTAGTAAAGCATTCACATAAGTGGGTTTTGGATCTTCACCAGTTCCAAGGTTGATTTCTTTCAATGCATCAATCGTCACCTTTACTCCTTCTTCAAGCTCGGGTGGAACATCTTTAGCATCTTCATCTTCTTGAGGTTCTCCATTGTTGAAAGATATATGGTAACACCATGAAACATTCTCTAACTCTCCATCAATTTTAATTGGAGAAAAAGCACGCCTTTCATCTTGTGTAATGACATAATATGAAGAGTCAACACTTTCTTCATCTTCATCACGTTGCTTGGTGTACACCATAACATGTGACTTTGCCTTTAATACTTCTCCACATGAGACCAGAATGTTCATCTGCCGCCTCATTCTAGAAGGGATCAGACTTTGGAAGTCTTTAGGAGCATTTTGAGATTTGGGTAAAGTAGAAGCTTGCATACTTTTGTTGTTTCTCCAAACCTTGTTTTTCTTCCTCAATGACACTAACCTCTCAAATGTAGAAATCCTCTTCATTGAGCTTCCAGTTCGATCGAAGACAGTAGACCTTTTGTTAGAAGTAGAAGACTCATTTTCCACAGTGATGTAGTTGTTGCTTACCCTTTTTATGGAAATACAGATAGGTGGAGGTTGTTTGTAACCCACCCCTTCACGTTGTTTCCTCATAGAAGGTTCTAAGGGAACTTCCCCAATTTTGATTGTTCGTTAGGATTGAATCCAGCCTTTGCTAGTAGTCTATAAGAATTAAGATCAAAACTTTCTTCTGTACGCTTCATTGGGAGTGATTCATATTTAGATGACTTAGGGGCCACAAATTTTCCGTAAAGTAATGACTTAGGAGTCATAGACTTCCCAAGTAATTTTCTTGATGACTTCATCATACCAATTTGCCTTACAGGAAAGGTCAACCCTTCCAGTGCATTTTCTCGCAACTTGAGAGAGTGTCATTCATCCTCTTTTGCCTTGGGGACATAACAAAGAACGGGTGTCACTTTTTTACTTGAAAAAGCACCATTCACGTTCGACATCTTTTTTGGATTGCCTAGCTTTGGATCTTCCTTGTTTGTGACTTTTGTCTTATCAACAGCTACCTTAGCCATCTTGGTAAGGAGTCCGACATCTCTAGATGCAATGTCATCAAATCTTGTGGCATATTTCTTCAAGTAAAACTTCGTGTCAGCACAGTGTGATTCAGCTTCAGTGAATGGATTATCATCTGCAATAATCTTTTTTGCAACTCCATCCTCATGATACTTTAAACATTGGTGGTAGGTAGATGGGATTACTTTGTTCTCATGTACCCACGACCTACCAAGCAAAATGTTATATGAACTCTTTGCATCAATTACATGTAACCACATGCTTGACTGCAACTCTTTGATGGTGAGGTCTATTTTGACGGTCCCTATGGCCCTTTGTCCTTCTTGATTGAATCCTTGGATCACCAAGTGACTTTCAGTAAGATCTGTTGTTGATATCCCAAGTTCTTTCATTGTGCGAATCGGAAGGATATTAATTCCAGATCCTCCATCGACTAGGATTTTGTTCACCTTTTTCTCACGTGCAAAATCAACCATGAATAAAGGGCGATTATGAAGTGTGTCACCAAATAGAAGATCATCGTCAGAGAATGTGATTTTGGCCATACATGCATTTTCGACTTCAAGAGATGACTTTGGAGCATCTTTTGGTGATGGACATGATGGAGTTTCAACTTCAGGAGATGACTTTGGAGCATCTTTTGGTGATGGGCATGATGGAGTTGCATCTTTCGCTTCCTTCAACATAGAGCTTTTGTGCCATCGCATGTGAACTTGATGTAAAACTAACTTGGCAAATATTCTCCTACTGTAATTGTTCGTCGCAACGGTTGGTAGTAGTGCACCTTTATTTCCTCCTTCTTTGAATGCACAATCAAAGCTTTGGTTTTGGGTCTCCTTACTATCTTTTCCCTAACGTGTTGCTTTGTTGACTCCTTATGCGAACTCACTTTTCGTTGTTTACGGCGAGTCATGAAAGTCCAAGCCCAATCACCAAGATCATCTGTTGGGTCTTCATCTTTTCTTGTCGATCCTTCATCTACGGAAGCCATATCACTTAGTATATGAAGAGACAACAAATTATTTACATCAATGGGCTCAAAGTCTCCAAACTTAATCATTTTTGTCTGATTATTGTTTGGAATGTCTTGCTCCTAATTTCCTTCAACAAAATTGCAGGTCATGATCGGATTGGGTAAGTCAGAAGCAACACTGACTTGACTTGAACTCAATTTTGTCATATTCAAGTTCAATCTTCCCTTCGAGAGCTAAGTCCATGATTTTATCCTTAAAGACGAAGCATTTCTCGATAGAGTGGCCAACCAACCAGTGATATTTGCAGTATTTTGGATCATCATTCCTCCCTACTTCATTTGGTCATTTCATCCCTGGTCACTCAAAAAGTTTCATCTTAAGGAGTTCATCAAAGATTGCGGAAACATCCGAGTCAAGAAATGGGTAGTCCCTCCACTGCACTTCCTTTAAGGTGAGATTTTGATTTGTCCTTCCTTCAGAAGAAGTCGCTTTTGCGCTCTGCATATTGCCCATCTTTGTGGTGAATTTCACCTGAGAAGCATTGACGTTCATGGATTTTTTGTTTTCAGTCCTTGACAAATAATTTCCCACTTTCTTGAATTCCTGCCTTTCTTTACCTTTGTGAAGTTCCTATACAGGTGGCATATTAGTTTCAACCGACGACATGCTTAACTCCATATCATAAGCGCGAGTGGCCAATTCTTCAAAAGTTTTAGGTTTTATTCCTTGCAAAATATAGCGGAGACCCTAATACATACCTTGAATGCACATTTATGTGCCCGAAGCTTCACTAAGTCTATCTTTATAGTTCACACTTGCATGCCTCCATGGTTGATAAAGTCAAAGACCGGCTCTTCATTTCGCTGCCGTGTGTTTGTAAGTTCCATCATGCTTACAATATGTCTTGTGCTATAGAATAGGTTGAGAAATTCTTGCTCCATTTGTTCCTAACTATCAATGAAACCAAACTCAAGGTCCATGTACCAATCGAAAGCATTGCCCTTAAGGGAGCAAACAAATTATTTGACGAGGTAATCACTGTATGTTCCAGAATAGTTGCAGGTTTCAATGAAGTGTGCCACATGTTGCTTTGGGCTTCTCTTACCATCAAACTACTGAAATTTTGGAGGTTGATAACCGGCAAGAATTTTCAAGCTATCAATCCTTGCAGTGTATGGCCATGCATATGTCAAGGAGGATTTTGTAGCAACCTTGTACTTGTCTTTAATGGTCCCCATGATGACCTCCTTGATTTGGTTGATCGGGATTATTCCTTTAGAGGAATAGATCTCTTTAGCATGTTCCACTTGCTTTGTGGGGCGATCGACCATCTCTTGTACTTGCAGACGTTTTTCGGGTGCATGACTTGATTCTTCATCCAAGTCATCCATCATGCCCTCCACCCTATCAGTTAGCTTAACAATTCGAGCATCTTGATCTTGAACATACTTGGTCAAGCCTTCAATAGATCTTGTCAAGCTCACAAGTTATCTTCTACGGATGAAGCGTTAGTCACCATAACGTGCATTACCATAGTAGGTGATGGAGAATAGCATTGATTTTCCCAAACATGATGCAAACATGTTATGTGGGGTAGATCCCGTGCTTAAGACAGCATTGTCGGCCGAAGCGATGGGTTTTTTGTATGTAGATAGGCTCAATTGGGCAAGAACCCCTCGACCATTTCGGCGATGTCTTCTTTTGTGGATTTTGCAGGAGACTTCACATGTTTTTTAGACAAACCAAAGACAATAGCATATTTGGCCGGCACTCGTGAGGCTTGTTGTCGCAACAGTTTGGCTTGGTTCCTTGTGAAAGGTCTCATGCTTCCCACAGTAACATCAAGGATGTTTTCCACAGCGATGCAGAATTTGGATCCCTCAGTTTTTGCAGATGCAGATGCGAATCTAGATGCGGATACAGATGCAAATGCAGATGCAGATTTTGAGTTGATCTTCTTGGAATCCATCTCAGTGTTCTTGAACTTTGATTTTCGAATAGAAAATATGAGAGGTAAAGATTGTCCCACTTGGCTTGCAGTTTCAATCCTGAAATACAGTGAACAGGAAAGGAAAATAGCAAGCAAACCACAGTATTTGAAATTGAATTTATGCGAAGGTTACAATCTTTATGAAATATTTAAGAAAAAATATGTAATCCCCTGATTATTCTCTTTACAATTGTTCTTGATTTGAGGGAATACTCGCGGCTCAACACTTGGAGCGAAGACTTCTTTGTATGCGGAAGACTTGCAGATCACCACTGAAGAGCAAGGATTCTCTATGTATTTATCTGTGTATCTGTGTTCTCTCTTTTGGTCTTATGAATACCTCTTTATATAGGCTTGAGCTAGGGTTTTTATAACACCTCGGAACCTAGTAGTCTAAGCAAGGGACCAAGTGGGAGGTCACAAACCTTGATTTGAGCCTTGGTACCCTCCACAAAAGGCCACACAGACCATGAAGGGCACTACGGCTCGTGGTGGTGCCCGTGGACCTTAAAAGTAGCTAGCAAATGGAGGCTCACCTCCCACGAGCATCATGACGGCTCGTGGTGTTGCCCGTGAAGGTGAGGCAGTGAGATCCCAAGAGGCTGCCTATGGTGAGATCCTCTTACGAGCCACTTAACGGCTCATAAAGGCCTTGACGGGTCATGGAGAGGGTCGTGAGGGAAGATGAGTTTGAGGGGTGGTTTGTCAAGCCACTAGTCTAGGACCACGACTGGCACCACGGCTCGTAGAGCCCCTCCTGAAGGTGGTTCGATAGAGTAGTTTAGGGGTTTTTGGGTCTTTTCCAGATTTAATTAAATCAAAGTTATGTCGTTTTACCCAAGCCTAGAACCCCTATATAAGTGGTTTTAACCCCAAAACTCACACATTCAAGTCATTCTCTCAAACTCACCAAAAGAAATTGGGTTTTCCTCTCAAAATATTTGTCTCTCTAGAACTTGAAGAAGAAGAAAGAGTTTAAGCTAGGATCAAGGTCAAGTCTTCATTCCTCAAGAAATTATGTGATTTGATAGTAAGGTATGATTTCTTTTCATCCATGAAGCCCCTAAGATTCCCCAATTTGAGTTAGGGTTTTCTTCTAATGTTGTGGGTCTTGATGAATGTTGATCCAAATGATTGGGTTATGATTGTTTATGCATGAATTGATAGAATTACATGTTTTTAGGATGAATTTACATGTACCCATGCTTGACCCATGTTTCTAAGTTGGAATTTATGTAAGTGGGGTTTGATCCATGAAAGGAGAATTTGTGGGTCTAGATGTATTCTTACAGGATTGATAAGATGCATTAGAATTGCTTTAAGATTGAAGCATATATGATGGTTATGATATAAGTTGCTTTGAGAGTGAAGAATATGTTACGAATTGTTGATTATTGATGTAAGTGTTGTGGAAGGGATTATTCCCACATGAATTACTTATGTATGAATGTGAAAGGCCTTCTCATATTGAGTGATTCTAGGTTGAAAGGATTGCTCACCTAAAATGAATCTAGACTAAAGACTAAGAAATTGATGAGACTAGAGGCGATTACCCTTGACCTCTAAATGAGAAGGATATGAGGTGATTACCCATATTCCTTAGAATTGGAAATAAGGTGACTACCCTTATTCCTTAATGTTGAACAAGAGGCGGCTCCCCACATTCCTATAATGATGATTGGACATGGAGGCGAGTACCCATGATCCTTATATAAAGACATGGAGGCGAGTACCCATGATCTCAGAAGTTGGACATGGAGGCGAATACCCGTGATCTTTTATGTAAGGCAAGAGGTGAATACCCATGAGCCTTTATAGGAAGGCAATGAGGAGATTCCCATGTCTAGATAAGCTAAAATATGTTATGATAGGTGATGAGCTTGGATGATTACTTGAGTTTGCCTTCTATGATGAGTAAGACTAGTGGCGGATTACCCATGTCTTGGCTAAGAATGAATTGAGGTTACTTCAAGAAGTATTCCTTATATGATTTGATGATCTATTATGTGCATTGATTATGCTTATGACTTATATTGTCTAACTCTTATGTTTATGTTGATGTTTATGCAAGCTATCATATTTAGTACATTCTTGTACTAATGCATACTCTTGCCTACATTTCTTATCCAAATGTAAGGTCCGGCATTCCCGACTCTCATCCCCGTGGCTAGGATCTTTAGTAGAGGCAAGGTTGAAGATTGGCGAGTCCTCATAGCATTCGAGGATATGACCACCACTTTCTTATGCTCTTTTCATTTTAGCTTTGAACATGGTTGTATGGGCTGTGTCCCAAGGATGCTATTGTATTAGATGGTTTTTAAGACAAGTGTATTAGACTTCCGCTTCGTTTTATAAAACTTTGATGGTGTTGAAATGCTTTAAATTTCCATTGATTTCTACTATCTTGACTATGAAAGCTAAGTGACTTATATGAGGCCTCTCGGGGTCTTGTATGCCATGTTACATCTAGGGTGTAGCCCTGGGTCATGACAGTTTTAGGGGTATTTTGGTCCGAGCAATTTTTGCCCTTGGGCTTGAAGAACATGAGTTGGGCTCATCTTGTCAACTTAATGGACTGACCCAAATCTAATTTGGACTTGATTTAAGTCATACAATTTTGACTTAAATATTAATCCAACTTTATTAACCAGTAATTTGACTTGGTCAACATATCATGAATTTAAGAAGTAATCCAAATTTAGTATGGATTTATCAATAAAACTTCAATGTCTACAAATGACTTGGGAAATTCTAAGGCTATGACTTACCTATGAATTCATGCAAAGTATTTTTCCACTTTTGAATCTGAATGGTTATCAAGTTACTGACTTAAAAGGTTAACAATATGATCATGGTTTTCAAACCTCTAACCACCTATCAAAATTAATAATTTAACTACATCGTTGAGCATTGATAGATTAAACGAACTATGGATCATTTATGTCTATCTTCTCATTCTTAAATCAAGTAAGGTAAACTAGGTATATCCCTACCCTAGATACAAATCAATCTTAATATCTAAAAAAGAATGATTTGCTTCTTGTATTCCACGTTCTATCTCTCAGTTCCTCTTCCGAATTGAAGAAAATGCAATATTTATATTCTAATGGTGATCAAGCATTGAAATAATAAAATCAAGAACACAAGAATAACTTTTAGTGATAAGAAATCTTCATCCAAAGTTTCAATACTAAGTAATTATTCAAAGCCGCAACCCTAGAAAGATAAGATTTAGCTTCTCATAATTTGATTATCACAGTTTGAATCTTCGAAATGCATTCAAGAATTAAAAGATGAGAAAGTGTAAAAAAGAACCCTAGAATGTTGATGAAAATTCTTGCACAAGTCATTTTTCTCTCAATACAAGAATTAAAATAATAAAAAAAGAGTCTATTTATAGACTAAAACGCATCAAATTCGGCCAGTGCAGGTCCATGGCATGGAGTCCATCGCAAACCTGCCTATTTTCTTTTCTTCACAACTCTGTGTACAGGTCTGTGACACAGAGTTCACTACAAGAAATAGGATTTTTTGCGACGACTTTTAGTGGCGGCACATAGAGGTGCCACTAAAGTAAGGGCTTTAGTGGCGACATCAAATGGTTGCTACAGAAGGTTCTATTTATAGTGGCGACTCTAAATGTCGTCACTAAATGCCACTCTTTTATTGGCGACAAGTCATAAGTCGCTCCTAATATGAACTAATTTTTTGATAAAATATAAATGAAAAAAGTATTTGTCACGACCTATAAGAGTCGCTACAAAAAAAAAAGATAGCAGCGACTTTGTTGCCACTAATGGTTGAACTTTTGTGGCGGCCTCTAATGTTGCCACAAATGCTTATTGTTAGGGGTAAGCATAAATCGATGAGAACCGAAGATATTGATTGAATCGATTTGTTTGTTTAGGTTCACTCGGTTATAGTTTTTAGGTTTTGATTATTCAATTTATTTTTAGTTTTAAAAAGATAAATTGATAAAATTAAATAATCAAACTTATACATACGTAAGTTTTCTCTAATCTCATTTACTTCTTGAAATTTATATTGCAAACATAGTCTATCTATTTTAAAGTGATTCGTGTATATGTGTGTGTATATATATATATATATATCTATATATATATATATACACATTCAAAAACATATCATAAAATTCTGCAAAACTGAAAAGCCAAATAAAAATAAATTTCAAAAAATCTAACTAAATCAAATTGATTTTGATTTGGTTTCATTTTTAACTTTTACCAAATTGAAAATCGAATCAATAGAATGACAACCTTTATTTATAGTAATTACCTATACCTAAACATATATATGTAAAATAAATATAAATATATAAAAAGGTTTTATAGGTTTAGAATTATTTGAGTAAGCACTTAGAGTAATTTTGATAATTTAGTTAAAACATTGTTTTAATAAGTGCTCAAATATTAAAACTCTTTGCACCCTACAAAAATAACTAGTTTAGAGAAACTTCTTTTATTCTTAGTTTTTTAGTTTGTCAGAATGTTTCTTTTAATATCCTAATTTAGATAATTCCAAAAAAATAAATTAAATAGGCGATAAATTAAATAGAATAATAAAAGACCTAGAATGACTCCAGTTCCCATTTTCCCCAATTTCTCCGCTCCACCTCCCAAATTTGCCTCCACCTTCAATCTCCGGCTTCACTCATTTTTTACTCAGCAATGTGTATCCCCTTTTAGGTACTTAATTCTGTTGCGTGGTCGGTGTAAAGATGGAAAATTGGTGAGACGATTTCCTTAATGTAAAATTGTGGGATGAATCTGAACTTCGAAGTTCGATAAGAAGCAACAAGGCTCAAACCACTCCTTTTCTCGGTAGATCTAAATTAATGATGGTGTGGACAACGTCGGCTATACAAGGTGAATAAATTACATAAAATTACCAGATAGATTAGCATATTATTCATTAGTGATATTTTTGGCAAAAAACTCCTCGTATTTCTTGGTGTATATTTATTTTCTTTAAAGTGAGAATGAGGAATCCAAAGGTGCATATACTACTTTATTTTCTTTTTGTTTCATCTACTTTACTGTATGCGACCTTAATTTGTGTCTGTAATTGTTTTTCAACTTTACTTGTATTTGGAGATCTGAGCCGAGGATTGTGATGAATTTTTTGTTATTTATATTTGGGGTAGGGCTTGGATTCGAAGGTATGCAGACTAGTTTATTACATTGAAAGGCATATTGAAGGAGCTTCAGGATCTGTAGAAGGATCTTCTGTTGTAGGCTAATTTGGAAATGAAAGAAGTCAACCACATCCTGCAGTGTTGGTATGTCGGCTCTACATCCTATTTTTCCTTCCACTTCTCATTTTTTTTATGGTTCCTGAGCTTATTGTCTTAGTTTTGTTAGCTTATGACCAATATTTAGGTCCTCGTGTTCCACTTCTGGTGTATTCTGTGGCTTTATGAGGCTCTTGTTGCTAAGTTTAGAACATGGAGCATAAGAACAAGTCTGATATAGTAATTATATGTTTCTATACGAACAAAATTACATGACTTAAATGTTTGATTCTGTAACATTACTATCTGTTTCATATACTCTTATTGTTTCTATAAATCCTAATTTCATACTTGTTAATCTCTGATTTTTATTTTTAAGAAATAAGGGAAATCCTTTAGATTTTTTTGAATATGTCTTGATTGTTAACCGCCTAAAATAGAATATATTGAGTCTTTTTATAGTATAAATATTATATCTCTATCAAATAAACGGCAAACTTTAATGTACGATAACGTTTCATACTCATTGGGTAAGAAATGTTGTTTTACTATTTTGAATCCTTTCTTTTTCCGGCTGCAAGTCAAGATTCCTCATTGTGAAACATCTTTTATTCGACTGGTTAGTGCTCTGTCAAAGTAATTATAATTTAAACGTGATAGTTCTTAGTAGTTAAAAGTTACTACTTCAGTCTACATATATTCGGATAGCTCGAATGCATTAAGCATTTAATGGAAAGCATTCATGTATGATTCTAGACCTTATTTGTGCTAGTTTTTTGTTTAATAGATGCATTATGAGAATTGATATTTGTTTGTCTAATACGGATAGTAATATTGTTGAGGCACTACGGAAAATTGCCTCTCTACCTTTGAGGTAGGGGTAAGGTTCAGACACTTGTTTTAGCACATTATTGAGCTCTATCCTGCCCGAATTCTTTGTGAAGCAATTTCAGATGATACCCTTAAATTAGTACGAGGTTTTTCTACACTACTTCCACCATGTAGGAGCACGTTCATCTTATATACATACATAAACCTAATTTCATATGTAATAATTACAAAATATCTTTTCAAAAGATTGATCATCAAATTTAGTTTAATTGCTCATGGAGGATGCATTAAAGGGGACTGAAATTCTCATAATAAAGGTCCACAAAGTTGCATCTACAACACTGTGATCCCAACTAGTGTAAACCTTAGTTGCACAGATGCTTCACTTTTGATGTCCCCCTCGTGTCGGATTCTCCGAAAATACACTAATTTTGGCGAATCGGACACACACCCGTTAATATTGTTGAAGAGTCCGAACAACATAGGCGTAAACTTGTTTTTCTTGAATGGTCCTTCTGCAATTACTTTTATAAGAACTGCAAAAGTGTGTTCATAATAGTTAACTAGAGTGACAATTACCGTCAATCTCTGCCTAATTCTTGGAGGCTAGTAAGATATAACACTTAACTGTAGATTGCAATGAAAAGTTATCCCATTCTGGCACATATTTGTAATATATTTTTTTAATCAAGTGTTTATGTTTTAAAATATATACTTTAATTCTACATTTAATATGAGCAAAAAGTTATAACATAATTCAGTTTTAGTAGATCACTACGTGTTATCTTGATGATCGGAATGATGAAAAATGGATCATGAAGGAACATTTGAAGCTCCATCTCCCAGAGTCTTGAACATGTTATATGCCATATAACTCTGTGAAGTGAGCAAGTTCACTTTGCCAATTTATTCATAGTTTTGAATTGTGTCTTTGATTTTGCTTCAACATTTTGTTCATATAAAATAAAGTTATAGAATTTTCATGCATCACATGATATACATGTAAGGCTATTAAGTTGAGTAACAATCTTTAGAGACGCCACCCAACACATGCATTTCTGCTGAGGAATAGTTGAGGTGTGACTCCTTAATTTGAGAGAAAAAAGTCCAGTTAATGGTTTGAAGCTTTTTCAACACCTAAATGGTCTTTGTTTTAGGTATTTGGCAATTTTTAAGATTTGAGCTTAATATATTAGGATAAAACTGTGTTGTACAATTTTTATTAGTCATATTGTCACTTTTCTCTTAAATGCATTCTATAATCTTTCACTTTACCTCTTCTGTTGTAGTATTACATTATGAGAATTGTTAAAGTAATCCTATTTTTAACTCTTAATTACAGGGACAAGATTCTAGAGCAAAAATGGTGTCGAGGAAGGTCAAGTTAGAAGGCCTTTCATGTGTTATTTTCATTATATTTGTAAAGTTACATTGAAAAATACAGTCTTGTGTAAAACATTTAATTGACCTCTTAGTCATGAATGTATTTGAATTATTCAACTTGAGATTTTTTTTTTATTGAATAGTATTGGATGCTTTTTATATTGGCAAGTAATTTATTGATATGTACATATATCATTAAATTTCATAAATTAGGTGGCCATAGAAATTGATAAAAATATTGGATATTGCGATTGTTGGAAAAAATAGGCTTTAGTGGCATTCAGAGTTGCCACTAAATATATAACACGTTTAGTGGCAATAATAGTTGCTCCTAAAGCTCATGTTATTGTGGCAATAAGAGCTGCCACTACATGTATAACACTATTGTGGCAATATATGTCGCCACTAGAAGACATTTTCAGTGGTGACAAGAGTCGTCACTAAACGTATAATGCTATTGTGACGAGCAAAGTTGCTCCTGAAAGTCAACTTTTAGTGGCGACTTATCTAGCATCAACTTTGGGGAACTTTTTTGTGGCGTGTTTGTTCAGTTTTTGCAGCGTGAAATGTCGCCACAAATATGTTCTTTTGTGGCAACTTACAAGGGTCGTCACAAAAAACTTTCAGTTATGGAAGTACTTGCCACGGTGCTAAGGTCGCCACTATAAGTTATCTATGGCGACTTTTGGGTTATTGTGACGACTTCCGTCGCCGCTAAAGGACTAATTTCTTGTAGTGGTTGTTGTGGACCTCTCCGGTAAGTTGAGGGAAATTTTGCCTCCTAGCTCAGTGGCACGGAGTCAACGCGGAGTTGGGCTTCATTTTGCTTCAAGCTTTCTTTTGCATTTTTTTCTTGTCCACTCATCACTTGGCCTCAACTTCATCTTCAACTCATTCCATCTCCATTTAAGTATCAATTTCACGCGATTTCATCCTAAAAACACCTAATCACTTTGGTTAGCACAATATCATCATTATAACGTAAAATAAGTATATATGATAGATTTTGTTCTCAAATTTAGCTATATTATAGATTTCACTTGACTTTTAAGCATATAAATACACCCAAGATCACCACCTCACACTTGAAGCTTTGTTCATCCTTGAACAAATCCCCATACATTCGCATAGCCAAGATTTCGACCTACGACTCAACACAAAAATATCAAACTTTGGCTATACAACTCACATGACTTTCATCTTTTATAACAAGCATGATACACTATCACCACACAAATGTCTATATCAAAACCTCTTAACTTTCGGAATTGAATCTACGTTCAACTTTTAACAAACTCATGCTTATTAATTACTCAAAAAATTGTATAAATCACGTACCCTTCATTAAACATGCACCCTCACCACAAGAGAGTCACCCATAATCACTCACAAGCGATTATGAAAAATAAAAATAAAGTAGAAGACGGGAGGTGTGGGATTAGGGGTGGAGGGTAGGGTGGTAATAGAAAGATAATTTTGATTTTTGTTTACTTTATTTAGTGCCAAACGTCTTTTTAAAAAGAAAAAAAAAAATTACCACGTCAGATTAAGGGTTAAATAAAATCATTTTTGAATAGTAAAAATATGTAATAGATCATAATGATAGTTTAAACATATAAGTGACTTTTTAAAAAAAATTCAAGGGTGACTTTATGACTTTCCTCGTAAAAATAATCCATTACTAATATGAAAAGAGAAAGTATAAAGTATTGTGGTAATCCCAAAAAAATAATTTCATGAATATTTAAGGCTGGGATCCACCCTACTGATTACAGAATTCACAAGAGAGGAATAGTGGTTTGATTAATTAAGACTTTTCTTGGGGCATAGTGCCACAACTTAGAGAAAATCCATGGCAAGAAATGGACCACGTAGATTTAGAGATTATTTCCCGCCATTTTATTTGTGGCGGCAGCGTAAATATATAATGTTGCCTTTCCCAAAAAATAATTGTGAATATTGAAGTTCCAAAATTGCAATGGCGGCGAAGAAATTGACGGATTACGAACGGCGGAGGATTGAGAATATAAAGCGCAATGAAGAAATGCTTGCCTCCCTTCAGATTCAGTCCCGAATTTCTCAACTTTCTGCAGTAACAAAGCGTCCAAGGTAGCCCTATTTTTTTTGTTTCAAATCTCTTCTAAACCACTCTACTCTACTCTTTCAATACCTTCAGATCAGAAGCTGCTGGCCGGAGTTTGCTGATTCAATATATTTTTTTATTTTCCGGCAACAAGTTGAAATAATATGTTAAATGTTGTAGAATTATTCCCAAAATTATTGTTAAACTACAAATGAATTACCATCAGCAATTGAAAAGTGGATGGAAGGAATACCATGTTCATGGTTATCTGTCCGAGGAGTCAATATGTTGTTCTTGTGAATTTTGTACCCTTCTGAATGAGTTAAAAGCAAACATATGTGTAATGTTAGTTTGTTTTAATGTATGAATAGTTTTATTTGTGAGTGTAAGTAAATTAGCCATTTGTTTGACATGGCAGAGCTCAAGGCAAATCATATCAGCGAAGTCCACAGAAGAAACAAAAGTCTAACTCACCGGTTGTGCTGCGACGGTCTCTCAGGAGTCAAGGTATTCCACCGGATTCTTCTACCGCCAGTGGGCCAAAAGATAATTTTGATGACAACTCACAACCTACAGACAAAAAGTCACCTTCAGAACCTATTCCCATAAGTATGAGAGATGCATATAATGGCGACATTGATATCCCAAATAAGAAATTGATTGAAACAATTAAGGGTTTTGACGATGAGAGCATGGATAAAAATTCTGTTTTAGGTGACAGGATAGAGAAAAGAAAGGCTTCTGGTACAGTTAATTTGGAATCATTGAGGTTGGAACCAGACAACATAGCACGGATTGTGCCAGGAAGAATATTAAATGTGCGTTTTTTTCCCACCAACAATGTTCGAATGGTTGCTGTAGGGAACAAATATGGCAATATAGGTTTCTGGAATGTTGATGCTCCACAGGAGGATGGAGATGTGATCTTTTTGTACCGTCCTCATTCGGGGCCAGTTTCAGGAATACTTGTGGACCCTTTTTCTGTGTCAAAGGTATGGTTAATTTTTGTTTCAAGAGTGTTATAAACTGCTAGCAGTCATGTAATTTTCTTACTTGAATGGCCATTTCTTTCTAGATACAGTTATCTTTTTTTCATCAAAAAAAGATAAAAGGAGTTTATTCTTTCCAGATACAGTGATTATAACATATGTGCTAACAAAAGTTGATACCTTTACTTCTTACATTGACCTTTTCTTTTCATATGGCTAGCCATATTTGGTGGAACTGCATGCTTTAGAAAGGAAACAAACTTAGAAAATTGCATCTGTGTTCAAACTGTATTTAGTACCTTTACAAGTTTATGTTGGTATTCTATGATGTGGATTATGCAATAATGCATTTTACTTTTTTATTGCTCGTTTTTATATGATTATGTTTAATTGCTCTCTTGCTTTCCTGGATTATGCTAGGATGAGATTTTTAGAATGCTGACCAAATACTGTTAAGAGGAAAAACATGGAAAGAGATTCTGGACTAATAGGCATTTTGGTTTTACAGGTTTGGATAAGGCGTCATGAGTGACAAATAACTCTTGATATGTGTGTGTGAATTAATCTTGCCTTTCTTTTTGCAGATGATCACTTCTTGCTATGGTGGATTTATTAGGGTAATGGACATTGAAAAGGAAATGTTTGATTTGGCATATATGAGTGAACATCCCATATTTTCCATATCACAGAGACCACATGATATGAAGTCCATATATTATGGTGAAGGCAAGGGGGAACTTGGTATTTGGGATCTAAGGGCAGGAAAATCTTCAGCATTGTGGAATTTGCATGAAGATAGGATCAACACAATAGATTTTACCTCTGAAAACTGTAATATTATGGCTACTAGTTCTACAGATGGTAGTGCATGCATTTGGGATTTGAGAAAAGTTGGTGCACATAAACCAAAATCTTTACAAACTGTCTTCCACAAAAGAGCAGTACACTCGGCTTACTTTTCACCTTCAGGAAGGTTTCTTGCCACAACAAGGTATTTACGTTGCCATTCTTATAGGTTATATTGTGGTTAGTTGAGAAAACTGAAAGCTTTATATCATAAATTTTAAGCGCCTTGATTGCTTTTATCATCAGCTCTGTAGTAGATGTTAGCATGGCTAATTCTTTTTCTTGTTATTTCGGTTCGTGCAGTATTGATAATAATGTTGGTGTGTTGAGTGGCGCTAATTATGAAGATACATCTATGATCTCCCATTATAATCACACAAACAGATGGATTTCCTCATTCAGGTATAGCTAGTCCCTTAATAACAATTTTTTTTCATTTTAATTTATATGAGTTACATTACCGGCTCCCCTAAGCTTTAAATGTGGTGATGTTTTTTTTGTTACTGTGCAGAAGCTATTGTGCATAGTTATTCTACTTTTTGTATTGATGTGACATTGAGATAATTTGCTATAATGTATATCAATTCTTCTCCTTTGAGCATCTAGTATATGGGACAGAATTACTAAAAGCTTATTCCTCCTTTTTGAGATAATACCTTGAGCATAAAAAAAGATGTTTACCTGTGATCTGTTCAATTTTGTACTGGGTTAGATAGGCAGTTGGTTGTGTGCATATTTCCAGAAGTTAATATGGCCATTATTTACACTAGACTTGTCACTTATGCACTAGTCATCATAGACTAACAACATTATTTTCTGTATATGTTTACTTGGGGAAGCAGAGGAATATGGGGTTGGGATGATTCCTACATCTACATTGGTAATATGGAAAGAGGAGTTGATGTAATCTCAGTAGCTGACAAGAAACTTGATTTAACCTTAAGAAGCGAGCACATGACTGCTATTCCATGCCGTTTTGACGCACATCAAAAAGAGGTTGGAATGCTTGCAGGGGCTACAAGTGGTGGGCAGGTATATATCTGGACAGCATCTTAAGTTGGTGCCAATAGATCCTAGCCAAATTGTGATCATGGAGACAGAGCTGCATTTTCCCGTCTGGCTAATGTTTTTGTGATAGGACAAGAAATGATTTACCTTTAGGTTTTTGTGGAATCTTGTTGTTGTTCACTGTTTAATAACTGTTAAGTATGTAACTTAAGCAGTTTTTAGTGTATTGACCAAATCATCATTGGTCATATTTTCTTGGTTTGCAATTACCTTGTGTTTCCAAGACTATCTTTAAAGCTATATTCAGCACCACTTACCCAAACCCCTTGTGTTGAATGTTGGGACTCTGAAACCCTTTTACACACTATATGTTATTGGAAGGCTTTTATCAGTTGACAACTCTTGCTTCCTCTTTCAAGTGAACATATTGTACTACATGGAAGTAGTGTAGACACTGATTGGATAGTTCAGATCCATTTGTAGTATTATAATGGTATTAAGGCTCTGCTCAGATCGAGGTAAGTTAAGATTTGACCTCAAATGAGATTGTTTTTTTCAAATTTACAGTGTTACACAAATACTATGTATATATAAGATGACAAGTATATATGCGGATAACAAGTTAATATACATGGGGTGTAATGTAGTCACGTTGTATATAAAAGAAAATGATAGAGAGAATGGTTAGATGTCATCACGGCTAAGGTAAAATTGGGTTGATACACATTGAGACTAATATGTTTCCTTCTGTGTCTGATGATTGGGAAAAGTTTATAAAAGAAAATGATAGAGAGAACATGTTTGCTTACACTGCCCTTAGTGGCACTGTTGGAGTTGAATGACAGCCTATGGACGAAGCTAGAAATTTGGTTAAAGGTATTCAAGTGACCTTTGGGTCTATATAACAACGCCACAGAATTCAGGGTATGCAATAAAAGTAGTGTCAACTTGCTGGATATGAATAATTTCTCAGCATTTATGGTTGCCACAGAGGTTAAAGTTGAAGTAAAGTGGCATTAGTGAAGCAAATACGCCATAAAAAGCAAAGCAAAGCATTATTGTCGTCCACACTGTCGCTGGAAAAGACAGCCATAGAGGATGAAGAAAATTGGTCAACTAAAAAATGAGTCGGACTTGGAATTTCCAGAATCATATAAATCTCATCGCCACTGGCCTACACTAACTATTAAGACTTCAGAGAGATGCAGCACAACACAAAACCTCATATACGAAAGAGAATTGAGATCATAAGAGATGTGAAAAAATTGGAAACAAAGATTGATTAAAGATGTGCCAGCGCTTGTTTACCACTGCTGGGTCTCATCTTACAGTATAGGTCTCAAGGTGTTAGGAGATACAGTTGGAACATGAATGGGGGTAATAGGTCCTGCAAAATTTAAGGGGTCGTTTGGTTGGAAACAAGTTATATCAGGATTAATTATCCCAGGATAAGTTATTTTGAGAGAGGTTATTCCACCATGAGGTATCCCATCACTAAGGTATAAATGAAGGGATAAGAAATCCATTGTCTAATATTTCCAACCAAACGCAGGATAAAATAGTCTTACATTTTATCCCTAGGATTATTATACAGTGTATAGTTGGGAAATCAGGGATAAATTTAGAGAGGCACTGAAGCATTATCAAAAAATTACACTAATAATATTAACCTATATACATGTTGGATTGGACAGACTATTCCCTCCTTACATCTCTGATAAGAGGTTGCTGATTTTCCGAAGCTCCTCAAGAGCTGACATGGCTGTTCCTTGACTTTGACCAGCCAAATCATTCTTAGAGATGCTTTTGAAGGTCCCAACATGACCCGGAGCTTGCAGGAACTCAGACTCGATCACCTGGAAAAATGAACAGCAATAAATGAATGAAAAATAGATCACATAAACTATTGAACCAGGTTTCCGCTATTAGAGTATATACAATAATCTTTTAAGTAGGAACAGGAACCAAGTCAACGTGCTGCAGGTCTTGCAAACAATTGAAATCACAAAAAAAACTTAAACTGGGCAAGAAATGTATCATAACTATTTCCATACATTTGGACTAGTTCATCCACAAAGACAACTACATATAGAGAGTGCATGTGTTTGCTTCCTTGTGCATGTTTTTCCACTAACTTTGCAAAATATAAAATAATAATCCAGTTCTAATCTTCTTCTTTTTTAAAAACACGGTTAATGAGTTTTATCCCATTGACTATTTTATTATTAAAGCAATAAATGAAAGGTCTGTACAATCCAGTACTAATTGTATTACACAACCAATCTAATTTTATCTGACAGATCACCAGAGTGCAAATACATTTCAAGTCCATTAATATATCACATAGCTCCTATCCCTTTGAAAATCTTGCTATATGGAGGTGCCGGACAAAATTCTTTTGTGAAACTAATAGGCATGCATGCCTCATTGATATTGAGTTTGCAGGTCTATCTCTAAATTTCTATTTTTTGGAAGCAAAAACAATAATCAGATAAAACATCTTTACTTCACAAAAAGGAAAACATAAAGGGAAATGGAGAAGATAAAAGAACAAAGAGATCATGCTAAGATGAAATACACGAATTTGGACAGATGAAATCTGACTAAAATAGCAGAAATTAGTACAATTCATATACAGAAAAATTATATAATTCGTTCAACTTCGTAATTGAAGCTCCAGAATGTCTTGCGAAAATTATAAGAGCTAAATTCACATAGTTAACTTTATTAAATTTTGTTAAGAATGTTTCAACAAAATTAGAGTGTGCTAACCATCGAAAGGACAGATATATTATTTATTAACTAAAGGTGTGTTCAGTATGGAGGAAAACATGTTTTCCATTTTTTCCATATTCAATTGGTCAAAAATTTGGAGAACATTTTCTCTAGGGAAACAAGTTCCTTAAAAGTTACTTCTCAAGGGAAATTGTTCTAGAACCAAATAAGAGGAATTGAGTGACTTATATGAGACTACTATATACAAAAATAACAACTTCACTTGAATCCCAAGCTAGTGGAGGTCAACTTAATGAATCATCATGATTCATTTTGCTCTATTTGGAATCATTTTATTCCAATATTCAATAAGATAACTACATATAAAGTAACAAAATAAAGCACTCTAACCTGGATATTCTCGTGCATAGACTGTCCAAGATTTCTCAAAGTAGCTATAAGATTCTGGTCAACAGTTTCCTCTTTGATTACTTCATAGTTATGAGATGCATCAGCTGTAGAAGAATCAGCTGGAGTGGTCAGATTATTCCCACCATTGCAAGCTTTTATGGAATCACACAGGCCACTTCTTTCAGACGTTTCCTCATCAGCATTTCGTCCAAATTTCCATAACCTCTGAAATTTACCAGAAACAGATCTCCGCTCCTTCAAGCCTGTTGTACATTTACCTCCAGAGGCATCGCTAGGTTCAGATTTTAAACAGGCCTGCTGTGGTGGATCCAAAATTCGGAGAGGTGAGTTTCCCAGATTGGTTCCAGGCACCTCACCTCTATTGGCATCAACATTAGTTTCATCTGCATATGAGTTTGATGCAACATTACTCTCAGATCTATTTTCAGGATCACCAGCATGTATAGGACTTGGGGGATCTGAGAAAATAGAAGCATTCTGTACACTAGCAGCATTTCTGCTTGACCACGTTTGCTCAGGTGCGCAAGTCAAATCATCTCTATTGTCACCATCTTGTACATTTACCTCAACTGGATTTTTCTCCGGTACATTATCATCACCAATATGATTTTTTACATTTTCATCCAAACAAAGTTGCTGAGGCAAATCTTTCAATAAATTTTTCCTAACCGATAACTTGGGACCTTTTCTTCCATTATTAACCTTAGATGGCGATGGAACAGACTCGGTTCTAGTAAGATGCAATCTAAATTTCTCAGACCAACCTTTTCTTTGCTTTGAAGTTTGTTTCTGTATGCAATTTTGCTTGTGCTCTTCTTCTTTGTGTACAACTCTCCACTTTTCTTCCCAATAGCTTTCTGGTACCAAATATAGAGGAGTCCTTTGGGAGCTTAAATCAATTGAATGGCTATGACCTCTCACAACTTTTGACTTACTTCTACCATAGTCTCCACCTTGGCCAACTAAGGGAGTTGAATTGTTGGCCTCCATTGCCAAAGCCAGCATGGATTTTGCCTTTTCTATCAGTTTTTCTACAATTGCGTCATCTGGAAAATTTAGCAATCTTTGAAGGCACACAGTAGCATTTTCAGTGGCAAGTAGTGAAGGTCTCAAGTGAAGTATCATAGTAACTGCGTAAGCTGAGATGAATGCTCCTCTGTTTGAATTCAAGACACTGCAGCTGGACTCAGCAGCAATTTCAGAAGATTTCACCAACTTCTTGTTTTCACATGCAAATATTTCATCCCAGATTATCAATAGGTCTTCAAGTGCAAATTCACGCCCAAATAGTACCCGTAACCAACGAAGTGCAAAGTACTGTGGTTCAACCCCTAGCTCGACAAGGTGGCTGTGGAGAGAGGAATCAATAAGTGAAAGCAAATGGTAAAGTACTGCTGAAGCTTCAATGACAGGGGGAAGGCCAGCATGAGGAGTACCATATGGTGAATGGGAGAAAAACTCTGCCATAGCAACTGCACCGCTAGCCCCATTCATCAAAGCATCAAACATACAGTATGCATCGTGTTCCATAAACTTCTCAGACAAAAGAATACCAAGCTCACCTTCAGTACCGTAAGCATCACTCAGCAAAACAATGCATTGTATCTTGGGATCTAGTTCAGTTAAACTAGTAATTTTCAGTGGACTGCTTTCAAATCTATTTTCTTCTTCCTCAGATTCTGGAAATTTTGGAAATCAAATTTATATGTAAAATCATTTTCATGAAATGAAAAACCATCAAATTTGTCAGCAAAATGATCTTCATAAAGATTCCTCACTTCAGTAAGCTTCTCAATATCGGCTTGAAGAACATAGAGAAGTGGGGCCAACAGTTCATGCATCCCTGCAAACCAAAAGCAGAATGGTTTATCATCTTACTCAGAGGACAAAAAAAGATCAATTATCACAAGAATAGAAGGCAATGAGTCATGACATATATACCTTCTTTCCCCCCCCAAAAAAAAAAAAAAAAAAAAAAAAAACACATGGCATGGTCGCTAATGTGGACTCCAAGGTTATGTTAGATTAAGCAGATCGAAGCGAGTAGAAAAAGAGGGGAGCTTTTTCAGCGTCAGCGCTTAAAAGGTGAAGGGATCCGCCAAAGTGTTTTCTCTATCACGAGGCAAGGAGTATGTCTCAAGACGCGGAGTGTAAGCCCCATGAAACTATTTCTTTTTGCCTATTTCAAACAGAAAA
>JAJOOR010014033.1:0-39939 GCA_036250505.1 Solanum acaule | reverse complement strand
CTTCCGCCTGTTTTTATTGTTATTTGTCTACTCTTGTTTAGTTTCTACCCTCAGACCCATTACTTGTTGTTCCGGGTTACGGGTTGGCTTACCTACTGGTGGGTTATAGTAGGTGCCATCATGACTTGAGAAATCGGGTCGTGACATAATAATAATAATAATAATAATAATAACAATAATAACAACAACAACAACAATAACAATAACAATAACAATGACAATAACAATAACAATAATAACAATAACAATAACAATAACAATAACAGCAATAACAACAATAATTACAATAACAACAATAATGGCAATAACGACAATATTAATAATAACAACAATAACAATAACAATAATAATAACAATAACAATAATAATTACAATAATAACAACAATAATAACAATAGCAACAATAACAACAATAATAACAATAATAACAATAACAACAATAACAACAACAACAATAACAACAACAACAACAACAATAATAATAATAATAATAATAATAACAATAAGAATAACAATAACAATAATAACAATAAAAATAACAATAAAAACAATAACAACAATAATTATAATAATAATAATAATAACAACAATAACAACAATAATAACAATAATAATAATAGCAACAAGAACAACAATAATAACAACAACATCCAATTTTTTATCAAGAAAACCAATATGTTCACCCAAAACTTTAATATAAAGTCCCAAATAATTATTTAGAGAAATCAAATTATTAATTTCGTTGATGCTGGCTGCTGCAACATCCTCTTCAACAAATTTTTGAAAGGCAGTAAAAGTTATACCCGTATTATTAGGTAAAACAAATGAAGACTGAGGCTGGTAAACAACCTTGATAATATCACTAGTTTCAGCTTTATAAGATCATTTGAGAACATTGATGAAAAAAGGTAAGTAAGTGGTTATGAACCAAGGTACAAAATACATAATTTGATTATGTAAAGCACAAGTTTCATAAAACTCTTGAGAAATATTATTTAAATCATCGGCACTATAAGTGTCAAAAAATCAAGTTTTAAACTGATTTCATTTATCATTTAAAAATTCATTATGAATGTACTTTCTTGCCAGAGAACCTGGGCTAAAATCAATTTTGAAGCATCATGTTTAAAAGTATCAAATATTAGATAAAGTCTAGATTTTTAATGGTAGATATAAAAGTGAAGTTAGATATCTGACATAGATATGAATTTTTTAGCCGGAGTTAGTCACGACTTTAGATCGGAGAAAGAGAAGAAGATAAAAGAAAGGAAGAATTAAAGTACCTTGTAGTCGTGGCCAACACCAGGGCCTATGAGAACTATACACTTTATTGACATCTCCAGCAAGTATCCGGTGAACTCACAAATTATAAAAGAGGAAGCTTTACAAGAGAGAAACTAAGAAAGAGAGAGAGAGAGATTTATTTCGAACCTGCCTCTAAAGAAATGAAAAACAAATATATTTATAGAGAAAATAAAAAATATAAAGCATCTTTGTACAGTAATAATGGGTCCCATCTATCCCCCTAAACAGTGTATCTATCGTTGATCAACAGTGTATCTACTGTTGATGTTATATTATTGTTGTAGAGATGTTGATCTCTATTTTTCTTTTTCTTTCATCCTGCAGAGGAAATTTTCCGCCTTCTTCAGAGCATCTTTTGATCCAGTTGCTTCACCAGGTTGAGCTTCTTGGATATCATCTAGAGCGTCTTTGCTGGTCTCACTTCTCATAGAGGTGTCTAATTTCTCATATTGAGTGATGTTTAGGAGCAAGCTCCTCTTGACTTCTTCCAAGTAGCTATTGATCATAGCTTCTTTATCTCCATCTTGAACAGAGATTTTTCTGGCAATGTGCCGGACTGAGCTATCAGCAACTATTCTCTTTTGGGGAGAAATTCCATACTCCTGGATTCTTTTGGACATAAAATCTAGCAATTCTTATCTGTATAACGTTTTAGTCTTGGGATCTTTTTTCATTAATTTATCCCAGAAATTGTTATTTTTGTCCTGTATAAGAAGGGAATTTGTTCCTCAGTAAATCTAATTTCTGGGGTCCATTTATGAAACCATGGGACAGAGAATTCGATGAAGAAATAAATCTAGTCTATTTTGTTCAAATAACAGATATGATCTATGTTATATATAATTCGTTAAGGTCTGGGAAACTTTCACCCATTCTTTGTATAACTTTAAAAATGGATCCGGTAAATTTTTTATAGTTGGACCATGATATGACCACCAGTTTAAAAATCAATTAGGAATTGGTCCTGCAAATATCTTTACACATATTTTGATAAATCAAGTATGCTTATGTCTCTCATTATTATAGTAGAGAACTTTATGAAAAGCATTAATATAGTCCCAATAGGTGAAACTCATAGGGGCTTTATTTAGGCTGATCTGTCTTTCTTTCATTGTAGACATACCCCAATCTTCAACGGATATAATATGTCTAACAATCATCTTGGAGAAGTTATAAACATTCTCGCTGGTGTTATACCCTGAGAAGTGCTGAAATTCAACACTACCAGTATTGATTAAAATATTTTCATAATAAGATCGGGTTTTGTATGACTCACCCGGGAAATATAATCTGTTAATGAAGTATCGCTGGAATATCTTCCAGGGTTCTTCTTTTCTCTAGATTTCAGAGTTTTCTAAAAGAAATATTATTTCTTTCTTGAATACCTTTTCGAAAGATTTGATATCATCAATATCTTCTTTAGCAATAGAGGCAAAAGTATCACTTTGCTTTTGAGACAAATATTCTCGCAATTGGGCGTATAACGGACTATCTTCCAGATGTACTGACGAAGACGCCGTACTTTGAGAGTTTTTGGAGTTTAAGTTTATCAAACTCATTCCTCCTCTTTACAGAATTGGGGAGGTAGAAGAGGATCCGTATGACGATCCTGATGATCCCGAGGATGATCTTCCCTTTTCTCATGGGTTATTACCCCTGCCTGGACCCTTGGTTACCCAAGGAGGGTCTATCATACAAACAAAACATTTTGTTTTCTTCGAAAGCATAATAATTGATATAATAATATAGCTCATCGTCAAAATTAACGATTTCTTCTATCATATGAATAGAGTAGACATCTATCAGCATATCATCTATAATCTTCCATAGAATTACTTCATGTATGTCTCGATTGAGAGGAACCACCTTTAAGATAGTAACTAAAGTTTTATCAGTGAAGAAGGGCGACAAAAAACTCATTGTGGTGATAGCTATTCTCTAGATAAGAAATTTGGAAGAGAGTTACCACTCTCCTTTTTATAATGGATTTCAAAATCAGAAGGAGCTAACTGGGCCTGCCACCTAGCAAAAATCAATTTTGAAGCGTCATGTTTAAAATCTTTATCAAACATATATTTCACAGATTATGCATCGGTTTTTATCAAAAAAAATTGATTATATAAATCATCTTGAAATTTTAATACGCATTTGACGATGGTTAGCATTTCATGAGCCACCGTAGCATATTTCTTTTGAGCATCTCTCCATTTTCTGGAATGAAATCGGATTAAATATTCATTTTTGTCATGGGGATTGATTTGTTTCAATATTCCACCATAACCAATGTTAGACGTATCTATCTCAATAATCTTCTGCCATGCAGGGTTAGCAAGGGTCAAACAAGGCAAAGATTGAACACGAAGTTTAATATTCTTTACCAAATTGGTGTGACTATCAGTCCATGCTGATTTATGATCCTTTTTTAGCTTGTCATATAAGGGAGCCAAATCTCGAGATAATTTTTTATAAAAGGGGGACATATAATTCAGACTTCCCAAAAATCGTTGCAATTGAGTTCGATCTGTAATAATATCAAGAAACATTGAAGCAAATTCAATCGATCGTTGAATTGGGGTAATCTTCCCCTGACAAATAAGATGTCCTAAAAATCTTACATTAGTTTGAAATAAAAATCACCAAACCATTTTGTTTAAAAATTTTCTTGAAAATGTCTAAATGATTGATATGCATTTCAAGAGTCTTTGAGTAAACCAAAATATCATCAATATAAACAATGATGAAATCTAAATATGGGTTGAAAATATCATTCATAATTTTTTGAAATTCAGAAGGAGCATTTTCACACCAAATGGCATAACATTCCATTTGTATTATCCGAATGAGACGTTAAAGGTTGTTCTATAAGAGTGCTCTTTAAATATTTGGATCTGCTAATAACCTGATTTTAGATCGAATTTTGAAAATATATTGGCGTCATATAATCTCGATAATAAATCCTTTTTATTTGGAATAGGATACCTAATCCACTTCAAATATTTGTTCAAAGGTTTATAATTTATAACAAACCTGGGGATACCTCGTTCCTTTTCAGCTGCATTGTTAACATAAAATGCAGTACAAGACCAAGGTGATTTTGAAGGTTTTATCAAGCCCTTTTTTAACAAATTATCAATTTCCTTTTTGCAGAATTCAACTAATTTGGAATTCATCTGGCAAGGACGTGATTTAGTAGGAATATCATCTTCGGAGAAATTGTCTTCATATGGAAGAGTAACAATATGCTTTTTCCAATTCCAAAAAGCACTAGGATGATCAGCACAAATATTAATGGCAATTTTTTCAGAAATTAATTTAATTTTTTCTTGTACTTTGAGGGATTTCAAAGTATCAAATATATTCATACTAAACAATTCATGTTGTAGAGAATCAACATGCTTTTACTTCATATCAATTAAAGCATTAATATCACGAGAAACAAGGTCAGTGATAAAAGTATAACTAATATTCTGATTTTCATAAGTAGCAGAAAATCCTTTAGCAGTTATGCTAGTAAATGGATAAATAGCATTTATAAAATGTGTTCCAAGTATAATTGGAGGGTATAGCTGATTTTTAACCAAGAAAAAGAAATGCGGAATGCAAACTTTGTTTTGGCAAATGCGCGTATTGGCAGTTTATACTTTATATCTAAAGCATGTCCCGAAGCAGATTTAACCATATGAGTAGTTTTTTCAAAATACCTAGTAGGTACAAGACCTTCTTGGATACAACTAACATTGGCCCCACTATCAATCATAGCAACATTGGTTATGGAAAACTAATTATCAATCAATATGGTGCATTTAACATACCATTTATGAGTAGTAATAATTTGCATCATTCCTAAAGCCATACCTTGTCTAGGATCAAGATTAAAAGGTATTGCAAGAGTATTATCTTCAGCAATATATTTTCTTTATTATTAACAGTTTCAATCTGAGTAAGACGATGATCATATATCATTTGATTCTGTTTAATTGATTTAATCTCCTTTTTCAAATTTTCAATTTCATCTTTCAAATCATCAAAAGATGAATCTCTCGTAGAAATAGTTTGTTTATGAACTGTTTGTTTATGAAGTCTGTTGTTAAATTAAGACAGAGAATAAGGAGCAAAATATTCATATTCAAAATCATTCTTTTGTTTTTCAGAATTTTTTGAAGAACTAGCAGTATTATTAACAACTAATTGAATATTTTTTTAACGAAGGTTATTATCAGTAACTTCTTTCAGAAGTTCTATCACATTATCAGAAGTAATATTGTTTAAATTCAAATCTTCAAATTGAGATTGCAGTTTATAAAAGAACTCATCACTTTCACATAAGCAAGTATCACCATTTCAAGTATTGCAAGCATTCATATTATCACGCTAATTATTATCACACTGATTATTATCAGATGATTCAGGCAACTCCATTTCTTCTTCTGAACCTGAAGCAGAATCATAATCGGACTCAGAACCAGAAGTATATAAAAAACTATAAACCTTATCATGAACTTCTTCATCAAGCTCTAATGCTTTCAGCTTTTCAAGCTTGCAATTTGGGTGCTAAATGCCCAAAATTTCCACACTTATAACATTTAATCTTGGCGAGTTCCCGCTTAGACCTATTCTTGGCAAATCTATTAGATTTACAATAAGCTTTTCTCTCATTCCGTTCTTCCCTAGATCTATGTCTATGTTTAGACCTTTTCTTTCTATAAGGTTTGTCGGGATTGGAGCCTCTAGAATCTCTATGTTTGGTCTTTTGCTATTAACCGAAGTATCAGGTAAACCAAACTGGGTACAAAAGTCTCCTAGCTGAGATCTTTCTCTAAGCTTATCCATCTTAAGCTGTCTAGATAACTTTAATTCATTGCACAAATTTATCCCTTCTTGAGTGCAAACACCTATAAGTCGACCATAAGTATAATCCTGGTAGGGAATTTCACCATGCTCATTTCTAAGCATCTTTTTAACCCTTATTGCAAATAATGGGGGAAGGCCATCTATGAACTTGGCTTTCCAATGATAAAACTTGTTTTCGGGTAGTTCCATTACCCTACTTAAATAGGTATCTTTATACCACCTGAATTCTCCCAAGGTTCTGCAACGTAGACCATTTAACAGGGTACGAACAGTTTCAAACTGATTGGTAAATCTACCATTAAAATGTTCTAAAATGGTTAAGACTAAGGTATGTACGGCTTCTTCTCTATTTGCAACAAGAGTCATACCTAGGTTATCAACACCATCACTACTAGAAGTAGCATTAATAACAACAACTTTTTGCTCAAGGGTCATATAATTATCCCATCAACCTCGAAGTTGGCCAGTAAAATCTGCAATTATCATTTTACAAATATTTTTATCTGTGTTTTTAACATTTTTACAGATAGTAGCATACATAAGCATTCTATGAACAAGAATAGTAAGCTGTCTATCAGTCAGACCATCGAGGTTCTATTCATAAATCTCAGAACCGCTATACAAGGTATTAGTTTGATTCCAGTCTCATTCCTCTATAAGCACATCTTGAGGAGTGAGTCTGGAATAGTAATAAGTTTGCATGTTAGGCTTGTGAGGAAACTTAGTATTACCACAATTCTTTTTGGGATAACCCTGAAGTTTATTGAATTCTAAAGAAACATGATTTTTAAAATCAAAGGTATTTTCCATTTCATCCGCAAAACTCTCAGATAAATCCATCGGTTTTGCACTAAATTCAGAAAACTTTTTATTAAGAAGTTCTTCGAAACCATAAATTGATTTAAATTTAAATTCTGAAATCTCAAAAGGCCTCTGCACAGGAGTAGTCATAGTCTGTGCTTCCACATTAGGTTTAGAGAATCTAGCTTGTTAACATCCGAATTCAAGGAATAATAATAATAATAATAATACTTTACTAATATTAAAAGTACAAAAACATAAGTTTAAAATAAAATAAGTGCAAAAATGTACATTAAAATTAATCAACATTACTACCTCTAATCTAAATACTGATTCTATATTATTTTTGTACCAAAATAATATATTTACCATCTAATAAATGACGAATTATCAATTAAATGGGAAGTGACCACATATTAATCAATTAATTACGTTTATTGAGAATCTCAAAGTTTAGAAAAATAAAATTTGAAATGTTCATATTCATCTTACCTATTCAATTGATTTTTTCTTTATTTATTTTTTTATTCAATTCATCAAAAACGTATGCCTCCTCTAGCTATAAATATTCCAGATGTATCCACATTTTCTATGGTTTATGTGTTTTTATTTTTCAGATTATTAGATCCTCAATTGTATTAGAAAATATTGTTTTATTTTTTTAGTCGATTTTCCTTTAATAGTTATTTAAACAGTATTTGATAGCTAAACTTTTTGGACGCTATTTACTGTTCTAGCAGTAAAAATTTAGACAAGGATATATAACTGAGGTTGAACGTGGGAGTGAGTTCCCGTAATTTTATAACAAGCTTGAATAAAGTGAGTTTGTTAAAATTAAATTGTTTTCTACATCAATATAATTGTAATTTTTTTTTGTGTATGGTATTTTATGATTAATATTTTCTCCTTATATTTTGTTTTTTATAATATTGAAAGGTATAAAGTTATATGCACCGAGTATTTGACATTATTCATACTATACCTTAGAAATAAGCAATATATATGATGCTAAATTTTTATGTATTTCCATCACCCCCCACCCTTCCTCTCTTTATATATATATATATATAGAATGTCAAACAGTATTGCACGTGTAATAGTATAGTCTTATAGTTGGATTACAAAAAGGCTCTATAAAAGTTAAGTGACATTTTATTCTATTTAATTTATTTTAAAGATATTTAAGAAAAATTTAAGTCACTAAATTATTAAAAATCTTTTTTTTTCTTCCATTACATCACTAGACTCTTTTTGTTCTTCAATTACACATGCCAACACCAAAATCTTCAAACAATAAAAAATTATTTATAACTTCATTAAAAAAAAAGTAAAAATGACTCTTTGTTAAATTTTGAAAATACTATGTTAAACAAACACATCATATGCATTCACCATCTGATCACATTTTCAATCCCAAGTCCAAATTCTTCATAGTCTGAATTTTATAGAAGTAAATATAATGTAAAGATGTCACATACCAAGGCATTAACAATACGAGATCATTTTGTAATTTCAGTTAAAGCTTATCATGGGGTGAAATAAGAAGAAGAAATAAAATAAGGATCATGAGTTGTATAGTAATTTTGATCTAAAGCTACGTAAACTCTTGATGAATATAATTTTCTTCTTATGTTCTTTAGCTTTTTGTATTGGAGCCTTTTAAATTTGTATTAAAAGTTAAAATACTAAGAGTTTTAGTTTTAAAAAATGATTATTATAATATTTATAGAAAATATTACCCCATAATGTTGTATATTTTTATTATTAAATTTAAAGCTAATTAATATTCATATTATTAGATTAGGTGTTATATAATCTTAATTGATTTTACATATTTATGTATTTCTTAGTTTTCAAACAAATAAGTAAAAATAAAATACATATTCATATTATTAGATTAGCTTTATACATATACATATGCATATACATATTAATCAATCCAAGTTTTGGCATATCTATAAAAATATATTTTGTGATAAATAACTATCAACATAAAATTGTGTTTGTACAAATTTTATGAAATACTAGGAGACAAATGTGCAACACACGTTCTGCATAACTAGTAAATTATAGGGAGAAGGGGCAAATATACCTCGATATAAAAGTGATACACGTCTACGTATCGTCTAACAAATGATGTATATTTACCATCTTCATGAACAAACGTATATTTACTGAATTAAATAAAAAACTAAAGCTTATTTTTTAATTCCAAAACGGTCACGTGGCTTTATAAAGTTGCTTCACCCATTTTTCGCCCCTCCAAAACGTGACCTAAATTGCAAATGATAAAGTAAAATCATTTGTTTAAAAAAACATACCAAATCAAAAACTAGAGAAACATGCTCGAATGTTTTCTATGGGTTGTGATGGGATGATTATGATCCCTCCCCCCCCCCCCCCCTAACCAAAGAGCTCGGATTCGAAGTCCGTAAAAATGGTAAAGATTCTATAGGACCGTCATTCCCAGAATTGGACTTTGCATTGTGCAAATCTGAATTTAGTTAGACTCCTATATGACTACCGAATACCAAATAAAAAATCACCAAAAGATTAAAAATCCAGAAAATAATTTGTTCCCATTAATTTTGCCCTAACAATAAGTACAAAGAAATTGAAAATAAAACGTAAAAGTAAACTAATAATTTTGAATTAGAGGGTAAAATTTAAGTATCTATATTTACAAAATATATAGTAGTGGCAGTTAAACCGGTATTTTTTCACTAATTAGTTTTATTACTATATAATAACGGTTGTTAACCATCTTCTTCACTCACTTCATATTGGAAAAAAAAACTGCAAAATCTCTACTCATTTTTTTTTTCTGTTTTGATTCTGTCTGCAACAAAAAACATGTTAGCTGCAGGATGCAAGAGATTACGTAGTGATGAAGAACATGCCTATCCTAGAAATAATTAATTATAAATATAAATTGGGATTAACTTTATTATATTTATATCCTAAAGATATAAGAAAGGAACAATACAAAAATATAGAAATCAATTACGAAGTTACATTTAAAAACTCAAAAGATGGAGATATGAAAAATAAAAATTCACTTACAACTTCATATTGGAGAATATTCATCTTGTAACTATGATAATTACATATTTCTTAATGAAAGATAGCAAAATATAAAAAGAGATTGTGCTGAATGTTTTCTGTCTCTATTCCTCTGCACAATACAAGTATATATAGCAAAAAATAAAATATAACCAACTACCCCACTATAATAATTATGTCCTAAACTTAAATAACTAAACTACTATTTACATGGAAGTGAACCCGGAGAAGGTTTACTTTACGTGGAATAAAACTGGAAAAAGATAGCAACTACCCAACTATCTCCTAATAATTAGCTACCTTAAATAACAAAACTACTATTTACATGGAAGCAAAAAGGGAAAAGTAAAACTATAGTTTACAAATGGAAACCAGAAGTAAAACTATAATTGAAGTAAAACTATAATTTTTGTTGTCTGAAAAAAAGAAGATTATGTTAAACTTTGTCAACGTGTGTTGCCGTTGATCCCTTTTTCTCAAGATTATTCTCCGATGAGTCTCCAATAAGTCCAACACCACCCCTCAAGTTGGAGGGGGAGGAACGAACTTGTTCAATAGGAGACGATGAGAAGTACCAGGTAGAGTCTTAGTAAACAAATCTGCTACTTGAGATGAAGATGGAAGAAAAGTAAGAGAAATCAAGTCATTGAGGTATTGTTGATAGACGAAGTGACAATCTAAGTTAACATGCTTCATCTGCTCATGAAAGACATGATTTTTAGCAATATGAATTGTTGCTTGGCTGTCTGAATGGAGAGAAATTGGTAAGGAAGGAGGCAAAGACAAATCAGAAAGGAGATGAACTAACCAAGTCAGCTCAGTAACCACCCTTCTCTTCTCATTGATCTGTACTCAACTTCAGCGGATGAAAGGGAAAGGGAAGGTTGTTTCTTTGATTTCCATGAAACAGGACCACCACCTAGGCTAATAAAAAAACCACTAACAGACCGTCTAGAATCTAGGCAAGTAGCCCAATCAGAATCGTAAAAAGCTAGGAGAGTGAAAGAAGGAGAGGAATTGAGAAAAATCTCCAAACCAGGATTGGAAATAAGATATCGAAGAATATGGTGTGCAACTGCAAAATGTGCTTGATGTGGAGACTGCATATATTGGCTAAGGTGCTGGACCAAAAAAGAGATATCAGTCCTCGTATGAGTTAGAAAATTTAGTTGTCCAATTAGCTGTCGGTAAACACTGGGATCTGGAAGAGGAGATCCCATGTCTGTTTGTAATTTTAGAGTGGGATCCAGAGGTGAAGAGACAGGTTTGAATCCAAGGCAATCATATTCAGATAAGAGTTCCAAAATGAATTTTCTTTGGGTGAGGATTAAGCCATGAGGCTCTCAAATGACTTCAATGCCCAAAAAATAATGCAAGTTACCTAAATCCTTGATCTTGAATTCTGAATCTAGGAAAGATTTCAATACTTCTAGTTCTGTCATATCATTACCTGTTAGCAAAATATCATCTACATATACGGCTAAGATAGAAACAGAGCTACCAGTGCATTTGTAAAAAAGTGAATAATCATTCAATGAGTGTTGAAAACCTTTGAAACTCAATGCTGCAGTCAGCCTTGCATACCATTGTCGCGAGGCTTGTTTGAGGCCATATAAATATTTCTTTAGGCGACAAACTTGAGTAGGATCAGTAACCTTCAAATGTGTCGGAAACTTCATATAAACTTCTTCCTCCAATTCACCATGTAAAAATGCATTGTTTACATCTAATTGGTAAAGACCCCATCCTTTCTTAATAGCAATTGCCAAAACACACCTTATAGTAGTAATCTTCAAAACTTGATGAAAGGTTTCAGTAAAATCAACACCTTCTTTTTGAACATCACCTGTAACAACCACTTGAGCTTTAAGTCTCTCCACGGAACCGTTAGATTTGAGTTTGACCTTGTAAACCCATTTATTGGGTAAATCCTTCTTTCCAGGAGGTAATGATACGACTTCCCAGGTGTCATTAGCGATAAGAGCCTCTAATTCTCTTGTCATTGCCTCCTGCCAATCTGGATATAAAATGGCTTGGGAAAAACTGGTAGGTTCTTTAATATGTGATAGAGAATTGATATATTGTTGATTAGACGTGGACAAAGCATTTAAAGTGCAACAGAAATAGGAAAATAAAAACAACTATCAGATACATTAGAAAATTATACAGTATTGCAAATGTAATCTTCTAAGGATGGAGGGGTCTTGGTAGATTTTCTCAAGGTGACCGGATTGATAGGAGAAATAGAAATCGAAGATGGTGAAGGAAGAGTGGTTGTGGGAGGTACTGGAGATGGAGAAGGCTGATCAGGAGAAAATGAAGAAATAATTGAAGGAGAGGATATTAAACGATAATCATGTATAATTAGTGAATCTGTAAGAGGAAAAACGGAAATAGAAGGTTGAATAGAAGAATAAGGGTAGATATATTCATAAAAAACAACATTTCTAGAAACAAAATAATTTTGAGAATGTAAAATAAGTAACTTATACCCCTTTTTCCCAAAAGGATACCCAAGAAACACACATGGCTCAGCTCTATGATCTAATATAGATCTACATTGGGAAAGAGTAGAAGCAAAGCCAAGACAACCAAAACATTTCAGGTTAGAGTAATTTGGAGGATGACCAAAAAGTTTCTCATATGGTGTTTGAAAAGATAATAGTTTAGTTGGACATCTATTGATTAAATACGTGGCTGTCATAAGACAATCCCCCCAAAATCTTGGTGGAAGATGAGACTAAAAAAACAAAGCTCTACAAACTTCCAAAAGATGCCTATGCTTCCTCTCAACGACCCCATTTTATTGTGGTGTGGCAACACATGCTGTTTGATGAATGATGCCTTGTGAAGATACAAAATTAGAGGTTTCGAAGCTTGAACCTAATTCCCAAGCGTTATGAGATCTAATAACTTTAACTTTCTTATTGAATTGCCTTTCGATCATTGCAAGGAAAGATTTGAGAATAGTGAATGCATTACTTTTGGTCGCTAGTAAAAAATTCCAAGTCCCTCTAATAAAACCATCCACTATTGTCAAAAAATACTTATAACCATCATAGGTAGGGGTTTTATAAGGCCCCCAAGTATCAATGTGAATTAAATCAAAAATTTGTTGAGATGAAATATGACTACTAAGGAAAGGAAATTTGGATTGCTTTGCTAATGGACAAATTGAAGAAGGAATGGAAAATTTCGAACAAACTGAAATAGGAATTCCATTGATATTTTGCATATTTGATAAAAGGCATATGGCCCAACCTTACATGCCATTACTTGCTTTGAACATCAGAAAGGGAAATACATGACAAACCGGATTTATCATCCTTTAGGAAATTTAAACTAGAGCTAGACTGAAAGCAGGATTTGTCAGAATAAAAAGCATCTGAAAGCCTATTCTACAAGATGTAGAGACCATTCTGACTTTCACCAAGGAGCATTGGGCTCTTCATTGACGGGCCCTGCTTGAAACAATGAGAAGTAGTGAAGAATATTATATTAGAAAGTTGTTTGCACAACTTGTGTACAGACAATAAATTGAAATGGAAACCAGGCACATACAACACATTATGAATGGTTAAATTTGAGAATAGTTTGATAGATCCTGAATGAGAAACCTTAACCCTTAATGAATTAGGAAGGCTTATAGAAACTATTCTAGGTAATGGTATAAGATTTTAAAAAAATTCTTTATTGTAACTCATATGCTCAGTTGCAACCGAGTCTATTATCCACATCTTTTTAGTGAAGGCCTTACAACTAATATATGAGTTTAGAGAGAAAGGATTAGGGGTTAAAGCAATAACAACACAATTGATGAAGCTATGACATTAGAATCATTGCCTTGATCCTTAGTTTTCACCTGCTGAAGCATTTATTTGCATGACCTGTCCCAATGCACCTGTGTGAGGAGCTTCTCATGTTCCTCTGATTCTACGCTAGTCATGAAAGAGTCTCCAGAAAATTCATTAGAAGTCACAACATTACTTTTAACAGAATTCTGAAAATTTCTCTACCTAGGAAATTTAAAATCAGGTGGAAAACCATGTGTTTTGTAACATTTTTCAATGTTATGCCCTGTTTTCTTGTAATATCTGCATACAAGAGTAAACTTCTTGTTATCATAGTTCCCTTTTTGTCCCTTGAAATCAGTAGAAATTGTCTTTGTTCATTGTTTCCCTGACTTGCAGCAATGAAAGAAGAAGATTTAACGGGAAATTTTGGTGTATTCTGGACCTCCCTTTGCTGCTCCTCTTGCATCAACAATGCATAAGCTTTAGGGGTCGAAGGGAGTGGTGAAATCATAAGTATATTACCTTTAGGTGCACAATAAGAGTCATTCAGTCCCATTAAAAATTGAACCAATCGTTCATCTTGCTTGGACTTAATGTTCTTTTCCTTTGCTCCACACGAACAAGCACAATTGCATGGAATGAAGAAATCCAAGGTATTCAGTTCATCCCAAAGACGTTTCATCTTAGTGTAATAAGTAGCGATATCAGATGAACCCTGAACAAGGTCACTAAGTTCCTTTAGAAGCTAGAAAAGTTTCGCACCTGAACTCTGCCCAAATCTGGCTTCCAATTTGCCCACAGATCTTTAGCAGTAGAAGAATATATAACACTTTCAGATATTTCTCTAGAAAGAGAGCTCAAGTACCAGGAAATTACCATATTGTTTTCTCTGGACCAGGCAGAGTGCAAATCTGTACCAGCAACAAGTTCTTGAGTTGCTCCATCAATAAATCCCGACTTGTTTTTCGTAGTCAAGGCTATGAGCATACCTCTCTTCCATCCGCCAAAACTCTTGTCATCAAAAGCCGTATTGACGAGCAACATACCAGGAGAATCCGAAGGGGAAATAAAAAAAGGATGAGAAGGATTTATGAGAATTGGGGTTGCGTTAGTTCTAATAAGAGTGGGAACTTGAGACATAGAAGAAGATGTGCTTACAGATTCTACCATTGTAACAAATATAGATTAGGAAATATATGAGCATATGAGCAGAGATTTAAAACTTGGCTTCTGATACCATTAAAGATAGCAAAATATAAAAAGAGATTGTGCTGAATGTTTTCTGTCTCTATTCCTCAGCACAATACAAGTATATATAGCAAAAAATAAAATATAACCAGCTACCCCGCTATCCTAATTATGTGCTAACCTTAAATAACTAAACTACTATTTACATGGAAGTCAACGTGGAGAAGGTTTACTTTATGTGGAATAAAACTGGAAAAAGGTAGCAACTACCCAATTATCTCCTAATAATTAGCTACCTTAAATAACAAAACCACTATTTACATGGAAGTAAAAAGGGAAAAGTAAAATTATAGTTTACAGATGGAAACCAGAAGTAAAACTATAATTGAAGTAAAACTATAATTTGTGTTGTTTGAAAATAAAAAGATTATGTTAAACTTTGTCAACGCATGTTGTCGTTGATCCCTTTTTCTCAACCTTATTCTCCGATGAGTCTCCAATAAATCCAACACTTAACAAAAAGAAGATGAATATGCATGAAATTTTAAAGAATACTTATAAATAAATCAGTAAGAATTCTTATAATTACTTGGTCATGAAAATTTTACAACTGATGTAGACTAACCATATGTAGAATGCAAGATGATCACATACTTGAATGAAAGAAGGAAATATAAATAATGTTGTGTGAGTGTCTTTGATAGACTCTTCACTACCCTACTTATCTTACAAATTAAAATTCAAGGGTATTAGATTCTTCATTACCCACATTTAATTAGTACATGAATATATGATTGCATTAAGAACTTGTTTGATGCATGAGTTTAAATATAACTATTAATTAATATTTAATTAATTAAATATATATTAATATTCAATTTATTTTAGGAGTAAGAGAAGGGCAAAATGATAATCCAACTTTGACGTTAGGGGCATCCCACTAATAATAATACTAGACCTTATCCTCTAAGTTCAACCAATCCATATAATTCTTCGAACTAATCTCAATCATATTAGATTGAAAAGTATTTTTATAAAAAAAAATTAAAGCAATCAAAGGCCCAATTTTTACCATAGTCCCATGCTTTAAATTTCTCAAATTAAGCATTAACGAAGCTCCTATTGATGACCCTGAATACCTATATCTGCATCATGAAATGATTCAGGCCAAATGACTCAGTACGTGGAATGTACGAGCATGTAAGGGGAATTCTAAAGCATAAACATAAGCTTGAACTTGATAAAAAAGAAACATACTTACCTTTTCTCAACTCACTCAACTCAACTCAAGAATAAGATACTCAACTCAAAGATTAGATACTCAATTCAAAGATATGATACTCAACTCAAAGGTACTCAGCTCAAGATACTCAACTCTGAATACTCAACTCCGGATACTCAACTCAAGATAAAGCAATAATAAAAGATGCAATATATGGAAAGCTTTTAAAACAGTAGAAAGCAACTCAATGTATTGCAAAATACAATAACAACTCAGTTTGTATCTAAAAATACAATATAAATCAGTGCATATAAGAATAAAAAATATATCTTTGGGAGTTTTGGCAGCGTGGGCGAGACGTTGTATCATCAATAGCTCATAGTGATGGTTGTCGGTTAGAGAAACTCCCACAGAGTTATATTGTATTTTATTATATATAAATTGAGTTGTTATTGTATTCTTCAATACATTGACTTGGTACTTACTATTTTAAAATCTTTCCATAAATTACATCTTTTATTGTTGCTTTATCTTGAGTTGAGTACCTTTGAGTTGAGTATCATACCTTTGAGATGAGTATCTTATTCTTGAGTTAAGTTTAGTTAAGTGAGTTGGGAGGAGGTAAGCATATTTCCTTTTTACCAAGTTCAAGCTTATGTTTATGCTTTAGAATTCCCTATACATGCTCTCGTACATTCCACGTACTGAGCCATTTGTCCTACATCATTTCATAATGCAGATACATGTACTCAGGATCATCAACAAGCATTTCATTGATACCGCATGTAGTTCGAGTTAGCTATGGTAAGCCTCCTTTCTTCTGGAGGGTTCCACTTGTACTTTTAGTTATATCAGTTGTTAGGAAGTCGTGGGTCTTGTCCCGACTTCCATCTTTGTCAGTTAGAGGCTCCATAGATAGACAATAGAGTTTCAGAAGTATGTTAATTTATTTTGTTAAATGTTTTAAAGACTTAAGTTGCCTATTTTATGGACAATTAAATATATTATTTTATTCAATTTTTAAGATTTTGTGTGCTTGAATTAGTCTTCCACTTGTAGTCAGCCTGGATGAGGGTTCGGTTGGGGACCACCAATGGTTCTTGAGTGCCGGACATGTCCAAGGTGTAGGCTCGGGTCGTGACAAACTTGGTATAAGAGTACAGGGTTCAAGTGTCCGAGGCTGTCTATGAGGCCGTGTCAGTAGGGTCTTATTTATGGTTGTGAGGGCCCCAATTCTATAAATGAGGGACTATAGACATTTAAGAAAAGTTTCTCTTCTTTCATACTCTTAATCGTTCAATAGAGCTATGTCATATAAATTTATTCGTACTCGTGCATTTTTCAGATTCATTGGACTACCCCTCATACTAAAGGTGGTTGAAAAGTAAAGTCAAAAAATTCTTATGGATGATTTAATCTTAGCAAGAGTCTTGAGGAAATCATGAGACTGTAGAGGAGCTTGAGAGTAGCCCAAGAGTGAGTTAAGTGTTGAGTTTCAAAGGAATGTGCTCATGTTCATATGAATCGTGCATTTGAGCTAACAGCCAGTTGTACACTCTTCCCTAAACCTTATTCCATTGAGATCTTTAAGAGGATGGTATGTTTAGATCTTGGGTAATATCTTCACCTAAAAAGGTAGCATGAGTTACGTGATCATGAGCAGTAGTAGTGAAAGAGCCAAGAGTTAGAGGAATGTATGCAGAGGTTCAGTAATCTATGTAAGGGAGATGATGTTTAGACAAGCTATGTTACTATAGTCATACACCTAGTAAGTTATTAATGAAGAGTTTTCCCTTATGGGTAGACTAAGAAGTGATGAGTTGTGAAGATTCCATCACAGGAAGTAGAGAGTGTTTTAGCTAGAAAGGATCTTGTGATGAAGTTTCATTCTGTAGGTAATGACCACGTGTAAGTGTCGAATAGAAGAGCAAAGGCATTCATAAAGTGATGATCTAAGCTAGGCTTATGATATGTTTGAGAGGGTCATGATTTTCAGAAGGTTATACAACTGATTAAGTAATGATGTATAGTATAGTAGGCAAGCAATCATATTGATATTTGAGTTTAGTAGTGAACATTAAGCTTGAGTTTGAGATGAGTGGCCTTATCGAATGAATGCCAACATGAGGGCGATGATGTCAGTCTTGGGATTTAATCTAGAAGACCTGATATAGAGTAGATGAGGAATTGAGGTGATTAGCTGCAATAAATATGAGTGGTACAAGTGAGAGACCCTAACCTTTAGATAAGAGCAGTGAAGTGTGGCTAAGTCACAAGAGTAAGAAGAGCATTAAGAGGTGTACTGAGAGGGTATCTAATCAGAAGAGGTTAAGAGAAACACCTTAGAAAGAGGTCTTAGTACTTGCTTATGGAGATTTTGGTAGTCATGAGATAAGCTTTTCCCGAGTGTTAGAGTAAAAGATGATGTAGACCAATTAAAGATGATGGAATAGATACATAACTTTCAAGTGTCATCTTTAGACCTAAGGGGGAGAAGACGAGATGAGAAATCAAGTCAAGTGTTTGAGAATAAGATAGTAATGAGTTCCAAAGAGTATGGGAGATATCATTTCGGAGGTCCTTTCAGTAATGGAGTGATGTTAAAAGAGGAGGTTGAGGTTTTACTATGAGAAATAGTTAAATGAGAGCCCTTAGCTGACTCCGAAGGAGTTGGTTAGTAGGAGTCCATGGAGTTGATAGAATACTAAGCTTGAATTTGGGTTAGGCTTGAATATAGTGAGAGCGTACCATTACACTCAGACTTTAGTAAGAGTAACCCCATTCAATACCCACACCAGCCGTCATTTGAGGACAAATGATCCCAAGGGGGAGATAATGTAACCCCCTGGAAAATTTTTGAGCTAATACTCGGACCTTCCTTCGTTGTGAATAGAATTTTACCGATGAATTTAAATTTTTCCTAAGTGTTAAAGTCACTAGATGTAGCACCTTGGGTTCCAAGAAGAACTAAAGAGAGTTCATTCAAGTCATTCCTAAGTTCTTCTAAGTTTTAGGTCAAGTTCAAATGACCATAACTCCTAGTAAAGGATGAGTTAGGTGGCATTCAAGATATTAAAAGAAAGGTTTTTGAATTATCTTTACAATGCCACTAAGTTTGCTAAGTTTCGAGGTCGGATGAGTGAGATATGCCCTTATGAAGTCAAGTTGTCTAGTTCAGGAAAGTTACCCGAAAATAGTAAAGGGTATTTTGGTCTTTTCCTTACCCAAACATATTTAATTCATTTTTAATAAGGTTTTAAGGGTCTAATCCTATTAGTTTCAGTTTTATAACCCTAATATATTCCTAGGGTTTTAGTTGAGAGTTCAAGAAGAGAAAAGAAGAGAAAAGAAGAGAAAAGAGGAGAAAAGAGGAAAGGATCAAGGCGTTCGTCGATGTTCTTGAGTTTTGTTGCAGATTTTCGCCATGGGTTTGACCCCTAAGACGTATGTAAGCTTCCATAGTGTTGGGTTTATTCACCCACATGCCAATCATGTTAATTTCAGCATTAAATTCATTCTAGAAAGTTGAAAGTTTGATGTTCTTGAAATTAGCTTTCATTCTTGAGTTTAGATTAGATTGAGGAGTTCTTAAGGAAGTTGTGTCGATTTTATAGTTGTTTTTTATTAGATGTTTGTGTACATGTATTAGGTATCTGAATCTAAAGAGAAATTGAGAAAAAGAATTGAATTATGCGAATTGGGGTTAGAAAACGAGGAAGAAAAAGTCGGATAGAAAACTAGAATAGGTCCACAAACCTGTTCCTTAGAAGTGATTTTTTTTTCTCCGCGTTGCATAGAGATCGCGGACCCCTCTGCCTCAAAAATTACTTCGACCAAATATTAAAATTCATCTCCGCATCGTGGACTTGCTCCCCAGACAGTGTTTTTCAACTGTTTCTCATGATTAACTATCTAAAACTCTTTTAATCATCACGGTATCTTTCCTACCACAAATCATAACCTTGAATTCATAATTCAAATTCAAGGTAAAGCTAAGAGTTAAGTCTTGAGAGTTTTTTCGAATATTTTTTCGAAAGTCCCTTTGAGTTTTTTGAGGAGTCTTCTACAATTTCTAATAACTTGTTTCAAGACTCAAGTAACTGAGCATGAGAGTGAGGAGAATGTATTCATGAGTCTGCTGAGAATCTCTTTTCACACTCATCTAACCACTGAAACTTAACCTTTTTCTGAGTCAACTTAGTCAATGGAGAAGCTATGGATGAAGATCCTTCCACGAACCTTTTGTAATAACCAGCTAATCCTAAGAAATTTCTAGTATTTGTAGGAGAGGTAGGTCTGGGCCATTGTTTCACTGCCTCTATTTTCTGACAATCCACTCAGATCCCTTCGCTAGACACTATATGACCAAGGAAGGCAACTGATTGTAACCAAAACTTCCATTTGCTAAACTAAGCGAATAACTGGCGATCTTTGAGAGTTTTTAGGACAACCCTCAAATGAGTAGCATGTTCTTCCTCATTCCTAGAGTAAATGAGGATATCATCAATAAAGATGATAACGAACAAGTCCAAAAACTGCTTGAACACCCTGTCATCAAATCCATGAAAGCTGCAGGATCATTGGTTAGTCCAAAAGACATAACTACAAATTCATAATGACCAGACCAAGTTCTGAAGGTTGTTTTCGAGATGTCACTATCTCTGACTTTGAGTTGATGCTAACCAGAACTGTGGTCTATTTTTGAAAACTGACTAGCACCCTGAAGTTGGCCGAACAAGTCATAAATCCTGGGGATAGGGTACATATTCTTGATTGTGACTTTGTTCAACTATCGATAGTCAATGCACATCCTTAGAGAACCATCTTTCTTTTTCACGAACATCACTAGCGTACCCCAGGGGGAAATACTGGGTCTGATGAAGCCCTTATTTGGAAGTTCTTTCTACTGCTCTTTCAATTCCTTAAGCTCAGGTGGAGCCATTTTGTAAGGAGGAATATAAATGGGCTGGGTATCTGGAAAGAGATCAATTTCAAAGTCAATTTCCCTTTCGGGTGGAACTCCAGGAAGATCTTAAACACTTTTGGAAACTCATTGACAACAGGAACTGACTCAAGAGTTGGGGTTTCGGAGTTAGAATACTTAACCCGAACAAGATGATAGATATACCCCTTGGAAATCATCTTTATAGCCTTAAGGTAAGAGATAAATCGACCCATAGGCACTGAGTTACTGCCCTTCTATTCTAAGATTGGCTCATTTGGAAACTAGAAACGAACGATCCTAGTTCTACAGTTGACTGAGGCATAACATGAATGTAACCAATCCATGCCTAGAATAACATGAAAATCTACCATTTCTAACTCTACAAGATCTATTGAGGTTACTTTCCGAGAGACTGTGATAGGGTAATTTCTGTATACCCGTCTAGCTATAACTGGGTCACCAACTGGGGTAGAGACTAAGAAGGGTTATGAAAGAGTTAAAGTTCACCGCTACATATGGAGTTACAAAGGAAAGAGTAGACCTTGGATCTAACAAAGCATAAATATCTAAGTGAAAGACTCACAACGTACCAGTGACCACGTCAAGAGAATCTTCTTGATCCTAGCGAGCCTGAAGAGCACACAACCTGTTCAAGCATTGGCCGCCACCTGTACCAAATAAAGTACCCTGCTGGGTTGGGCGACTTGTTGGTGCTGCTGAAGCTGTAGACTGAGCCCTATTAGTTTTACCCCCATGTCCGTGTTTAGAAGAAGGGCAATCTCTCAACCTGTGACCAGACTGACCACACCGAAAGCATCCTTCCTTTCCTGCAAGACACTTGCCCGGATGGTTCTTACCACAATTTGGATAAGTTGGGTAGGTTCTGTTACCTAAAACACTCCCCTAAGACTTATAGACTGATGCCTTACCTTTTTGAACCTGGGGATAGAGCACTAGCTGATGAAGGTGCTGGGGCTGAAGATTTTTACTGAAACTGTGAGCAATTTCCACCACCCAATTTCTGTTGAGAGTATTCATAGTTCCCTATACTAGTCTTCTTGTTGTCCTTAGCCTGCTCCCTAAGCGTATCTCCCTCAACCTGCTGAGCATTAGTCATGAGCCTAGAGATGTTCATATCATCCAACAATATAACATTTCTGTACTTTATTTTCACCAAGTCAGATACCCCAAATCGGAACTTACTCATCTATGCCCTCGAATCAACAACCATGTGCGGAGCATACCTAGAGAGCTAGGTGAACTTAAGTCCGTACTCTTGGACTGACATAGACCCTTGCCTCAAATTCATGAATTCCTGAGCTTTAGCCTCTTTCAACTCCCTTGGAAAGAACCTGTCTAGAAAAGTTCCGGTAAAACACTTCCAAGTCATAGGAGCTGCGTTCTCACCCCTATTTTCCTTCCATTGAGTGAGCCAACTGTGTGCTACATCCTTAAGCTGGTAGGACGCCAACTCTACTCTATCATTCCCAGTTACTTGCATTACTCCGAAGATCTTTTTGACCTCATCAATAAAATTATGGGGATCCTCACTAGCTTGCGACCCTAGAAACTCAGGCGGATTCATCCTAACGAGATCACGGACCCTAGCTGCCACTGATCCACCACTAGGATTTGCAAGAACTGGAACTTGTTGATTGTTCTGTTTGGTTACACTCTGGGCCAAAAATTGAATGGCGTTCTGAAATTCTGCATTCGAAACCTCATGATCTGGGACTGTAGGAGTTGTGTTAGCGTTGCAGGCAATAGCAATCCTTGCGTAAGTTCTACGAGGAGGCATGATCTGAAAATGCATAACGTAGAGTTAGGAAAAAGACCATACCCACGCACGATAAGAATAAAAAGAAAGTGAAGTTTTTCCTAAAACACTTTGTAGCCTCCCCATCATAACTATGGCGTGCTTCAAACCCATGAAAGGGACTCCATTTAGTGCGGCTTTTCAGACATCCTAGGACTCTTAAACCTAGTGCTCTGATACCAAGTTTGTCACGCCTTGAGGCTAACCCCTTAACGTAAACACGGGACCTATGATCACGAGTGACCCCAAGCTGACACTGAGCTAGCATATCATAGCATACTAGATAAATTGAAATGAGAAATATTATGCGGAAGCTTAAAACATGATGATAAACTAAATGGTAGGGAATAACCAATCTAAGTCTGAATATATAAATACTAAGCGAGAGTTTACACTGAAGAAAAACTCAAAAGCTAAAGTTGAATCAGTTTATGTCTGAAATAATCCTCTAACTGACTAGAGATGCCAGGACATGCCGTAACTAACTCTAGCAAAATTGAAACTAAAATAAAAGATTAAAATAGGAAACATATCTATCGTCCTCGAAGAATGAATGTGTGCTCTAAATGCTGAGGAACTGAACCTACAGCACGAGAAGATGTAGCGCAGAGTATGCGTCAGTACCTAAAAGGTACTGAGCATGCAGGATAGAATAAAGTTGAACAATATACATAACTGAACAAAGCATACTAAGCAATGATATAAACTAAACATGATAAATATACTGAAACACACTAAATATGAAGTGAACTGAATGCAATGACCAAGTACATAACATGCTAAAACTGAATACTCAATATAAGTGGGACCTGGTCAAATGCACTAGAGTCAGACTGTGGGAGCTACTATTAACCAACATAAAACCATGTGAGCAAAACGTGGAGTCCGATATATATGCCCCATTGAGAGGACCCAATATACCTTGTCAGGGGTATAAAGGCATGACTAGCGTGATCACTAAATATGATGCGCACATAGGGGGCTTAACCTACGGAGACACGTAGTTCTGGGACTATGAAGGTGACTGACCCTAGTCCATTCAGTATAAATCCTACTCCCAACTAGAATGTATACAATACAATACAACTGAATATAAACAGGATAGCTCAAGATTCTGACATGCTAACTGAAATGCAACATTAAGTACTGATAACGAAACATTTCTAAACTGATGCGTATATTTATTTATAAACTGTCCTAGAAAGTGTAATTCATGAACTAAATGAATTTACACAACTAGGGTACTAAATTTCATGCAAGAATTAAGCAACATAGTTACAAAAATGCAATATTCTAATTTGGAGTAATCAAAGGGCTAAATCACAGCAAATAACCTGAAGTTCTAGAAACCGTAAGTCTAAACATAATGAAGGGAATCAAGAATCTGACTAAATTCCAGGGACCTAATGGGAAAAAGGAACCCACTAGTGAAACCCCACATAGTTTGTGATGGAATTCACGGAGAAATCTTTCAATTTCTGGGATGGAACTGAAGAATCCTTGTTGCGTTCTTGGAAAGGGTTTGGTCGCCTCTTTCTCCTTTTTACGTTCTAAGATCAATGAATTTTGGTGAATGATTGATATGGCTAGGTTAGGCTAAAACTTACAAAAAATCATGTAGTTTAGGGGTTAAACGATGTAGTTTAGGGGTCCAACGCATAAGGGAACAAACCAAAATGATTGCAACTTAAAAATTTTCAAGCCGCCGACGGGACTGATCGACCTACCGTGGATCGAACGACAGTCTGTCTTGGTCAACCATCGTTTGGCGTCTATGGCTGGGGGTTGCGGATCATAATCCACAGACCTGGACCACGGCCCGTGGCATGACCTACAGTTCGTGGGTCCGGCCGTGGGTCATGCCTTGGCTGGATTTCTTCTGGGTTTTTTGGGAGGGGACACAGGTGGCTAACCACAAGCCCCACCTATGGTACGTGGGTCACCCTACGGTCCGTGGGTGGTCCCCATTGGTAGCACCTGCAACTTCTGATTTTCTGCAATTTGGCCTTCCTAGCGTACGGGGTGTTACAAATACATTGAGTTGCTACTTACTGTTTTAAAAGCTTTCCATATATTACATATTTTATTGTTGCTTTATCTTGAGTTGAGTATCTTGAGTTTAGTACCTTTGAGTTGAGTATCTTATTCTTGAGTTGAGTTTTGTTGAGGGAGTTGGGTAGAGGTAAGTATGTTTCCGTTTTAGCAAGTTCAAGCTTATGTTTATGCTTTAGAATTCCCCTTACATGTCGTACATTCCACGTACTGAGCCATTTGGCCTGCATCATTTCATGATGCAGATACATGTACTCGGGATCATCAACAGGTGTTTCGTTGATACCGCATGCAGTTCGAGTTAGCTATGGTGAGCATCCTTGCTTCCGAAGGGTCCACTTGTTCTTTCAGTTATATCAGTTGTTAGGATGTCGTGGGTCTTGTACCGACTTCCATCTTTGTCAGTTAGAGGCTTCATAGATAGACAGTGGAGTTTCAGAAGTCTGTTCATTTATTTTGTTAAATGTTTGAAAGACTTAAGTTGCCTATTTTATGGCCAGTTGAATATATTCTTTTATTCAGTTTTAAAGCTTTTGTATACTTGAGTTAGTCTTCCGCTTCTAGTCAGCCAGGATGAGGGTTCACTTATGGACCAACAATGGCTCTCGAGTGCCGGCCACGTCCAGGGTGTAGGCTCTGGCCGTGGTATTAGTTCTTAATTATTTCAACCTTGAATTACTATTAAAAATAGTTGTGTTATTCATCACACATTTTTTAATTATTTATGTTATTTTTAAACCACCCTCTACAATAGGCGTTTCTTCTTGCTTTCATAATCTGCAATGCTTGGTCCCTAAAGCAAACAAAGACAACAATGAACTAATACTTCCTTAAAACACAGATTTATTAATACTTCCATTACAGTAAATATTTTCTTTTCTATTAGTTTAGATCATTTTGAAAATACATTTACAATATCTTCATGTTGTAATACTTTTAACAGGGTTCTTGTTTTCGGCACCACCAAAATTGGTAGCACTTCTCCACCTTGTATTACTTGCTACCATTAACGTGATATTTATACTATTGTTACTTGAAGTTGCTCGCTTTTAAAATTAAAAAAAGAAGAATTAGTATATGTTTAGTGAATATTATTATATTCTTGAGCATCTTTTTTGATTTCACCTTAAGAATACTAATTACATAGAAATAAATCACATTTACGTCACAAATATGTAATGTATTAGTGCATCCTATCTACTACAGCCATACAATGACAAGTGTGGAAGAGCTTGAGAACCGATGTCTACCTATTAGCAAGTTGAAGAAATACGCAATAGAATGGGTGATTAAAGTCTTGGTCATTCGATGGAGCTTAACAAAAGAGTACAAAAATGCAAACGGTGAGGGTATTCGTTGGCAACTAATATTCGTCGACGAAGAGGTAACTTCATTTTAATATTCTATTATATTCATTACTTAATATGTTGCCTTCATTTCAGATTCTAATGATTACGAGTTTTACCATATGGAACAAAAATACAAACAATTCTTTTCAACAAAGATGTTCAGGCATGGAACAACTCTTTTTAACTTAATCAAAGTTATTACATTATAAATGGAAAGTTAAATGGAGCTAAACCAAACTTCTTATCTATGAATAAGGACCTTGAAGTAGCATTCATGAACAACACAAAGGTCGTTGAGGAAAAAAGTCAATTCAAGACTCAAAATATTTTCAAATGGATTTATTTCCTTCGATGAAGCTGAAAAAATCACTAATGGGAGTTTGATCAGTAAATTTCATTACATGTTTGTTGTATATTACACTCATAAAGAAATTTGTATATAATAATACGTTTTCCTTTTAGATGTGGTGTGTATTTTACTCAAAATAAAACCACTAAATGGAGAGGGATGAAGCGTAATGCGAGAAGTAATTGTTACAAACAAAAGCTAAATGTATACTTTCTATGTATCCTTCATATAAATATTTCACGTTATTTAATTTTTATCATAAGCATATCCATTTTTTTTTACATATATAGGTATGACCACAAAGTCATGACTTTATGGGGAGACTTCACAGAAATCGAAGGACAAATGTTACCGACCCTTGAAACTGACAAACCCGTGCTTGCCTTTTGTGATGTGAAATCCTCCATTTACCAAGGTAAACATCTCCACAATTGATATATTTGAATCAAGTTTCAAACAACAAAGAAGTATCACTGAGTTAATTACTCGGGATTTTTTCCTTTAGTTTCCACGACTCCTATTAGTAGTTTGCTAATCAGTCCACAATTTGAAAAAGCCAATAATCTCCAACAATGGTAAGTAACTTGTTTCTTCGCACTTATTCATAGCCTCACCACATGCTATGTCATTGATTTTTTTAATTCATTACTTTTAAATTACAGGAATGACAACATGAAGGCACAAAAGATTAACATAATTCTAATGCTAAGCGGACTAATGCAAACAGTCCTTCAAGTGAAAATTACTAATATATTAAACGGTTCACTTGCCATTGTAAAGGTACTTTCCTTTGCAAAACTCAGGGTGTACTCAAATTATATGTTTAAAACATAATTAATCTAATTTACGTATAGGACATGTACTATAATTTCAATGCTACGGTTTCCGGCATTGACAATAACATGGACCCATGGTATTATGCTTGCAAAAAATGCCACAGGTGAGTTACTGTTATAAAAAGTAGCGCAACTTGTACCTATTGTAGGACTGAAGATATTGATTATGAGGAAAGGTAAACTACACAAATCACTATCAACAAATATTAGTTACTTTACCAAATAAATGAATATAATGATTAAATATTGAAATGAGTTTGACATACACCTATGAAATAAATTAAGTCATACTGATTAAATTTTCAAATGTGTTTTACATATCGATTAAAGATTGACATCACTGCCGAGGATCAATTTCTAAGGATTACTATGTTTGATGCGACACAATACTATTTGGGTTGTGATGTAAAAGACTATGTTCACTCTACATCTGAAAAGGTAAATCACTTGCTCTATAAAAAATCAACGCATATGTTATCCTTTTTAACTGAAACACTAATATATAAGGGTTTCGTATTCCATAGAAAGAAGAATGTGAATACTATCGCAAGTTGGTATTGAGTAAGAGGAAAAAATTCAGTATCCTTGTGAAGATTGATTGTAACTTTCCAAATGTGGAGACAAACATGAATGTGATAGCTATGGAGATACATGAGGTTCCAAAGAAATTTGCAGCAGATGAAACCAAGGTTGAAACCACAATTAAAATCCAAAGTAGCCAGACGATCAAGAAACTTAGAGAAAATGAAAAGATGAAAGGGATAGCTACGTAGATACCTTATGTGGAAAGAGATATTGAAGGTGTTGAAATGGAGATTGAAAACCCAAAAAAAAAAATACAAGAGGACCAAGAAAGTTAATGAATCCACTGCAGATGAACATCCACGGGTAATGAGGACATATGAGGTTGGAAAGCAAAATTTACCAGATGAAAGTGAGGATGAAACCCCGATAATTCGGCTACGATGAAAAAGAACCAGGAAATTTAAAGGAAGAAACCTCATGCCCCATCCGATGAAAAAGAAGATCAAAGTGGAAACAAATTAATATATAGTTGATTTAAACATTCGTTATGTTCAACTAGCAATGCTTATTAACTACCGAATACTAATATTTAAAGGTTACTTTACTTTTATGAACGAGCAACTTCACCTAATATCATTTTTATTACTAAATTATTTTCTCTTACTTGAATGAATTTGGTTAACTGCTTTGCTAAACATTCAGTGTATGCACCTTATTACTTCCAAACAGATCACCTATTGTCTTCTGCATCAATCTAAACCTCGTACAAGTAAAAAGGTATCGTTGCATCCTACACTACACGTATTTATTAACTATATATGGAAAAATGAACACTACAACATAGTATGTGTCTATTGCCTATGCATGTCAAATTAAATTACTTCAAATAGTAACAATTGTCATTAATGATTCCACTATGTTGTAGATCACTGCAAAAGTACAAATACCCATTTGGAGAAGACAAGAGAACTGACACACCAACAATTCAAATTTTGTCCCAACCAAATAAAAAAATGACACACAACCAACATCGAGGTACACTAATATGCTAAATACTTATCATAGTTTAAAATTAAATCTAACCCTACTGTTCAATTCACTTCACATGTGATAAAGGCAAATCCATTGCTTCTGGATATACCGTTGATCAACATGCCAAACCAACAATAAATCATACTCACTATACATGTTGGAACTCAAACAATCCCCCAACAAAATCAACCGTTCAAAAATGTGTGACTTGTCTCTCTTTAAGACCCACTACTTAAGTAACTTACACTTGTATTTGATTCTTACAAATTAATGTTTTTAAATACACTTTTCATGTATATACTATATATAGTACTCACTCTATCTTACCCTAATAACCATTGCAAACTATTGTCTTATCATGTCAAATCCAACAGGTGATAAATGAAAATCCATTCCATCTACCTGTAAAGCTAATCATTATGACAACCACATAAAAAATGATAAAAGCAAAACAGGTAAGAAGTTAGATAATCATGTCAAATTCTACATACCCACTACTTAAGTAACTTATATTTATATTTGATTTCATAAATTAATGTTTTTAAATAAACTTTTTATGTATATACTACATATAGTATTTACTCTATCTTACTCGAACAACCATTGAAAACTATTTTGTTGTCATGTCAAATCCAACCGGTGATAAAGGAAAAACCATTCCATCTACCAGTAAAGCTAATCATCATGACAACCACACAAAAAATGATACAAGCAAGACAAATAAGAACTTAGATAATCATGTCAAATTCTACATACATGAGTACTCCCTACAGGGTGAACACATTTGCATACAGACATACATAAGTATTACATGTTTTGTCTAAATGTATAAAATGTTTTTCCTCTTATTCTGAAAGGGAATTGCAAAGCGCATTGCGAAAGGTGGAAAAATATATGTTAGAAAGCCAAACAATAGCACATTTACAAGATGAGCATCCACGTTTGAAAAAGCAACCTAAAATAAATTGGTTATTTAGAGCATTATCTGAAGAGTGTAAAGGTAGAGGTACATTGGAAAAAAACCTATTCATATCATACATTACTTGAACGTTCAATACTTTTAAGATATTTCTCCCACCATATTTATATATGTAGGAGCTGTTGCTTACAACTTATTTTTATCATATCTGCACGTGCTAAAAACCGTCAGAGACTACATTTATTGCGCTGCAAAAAGATTTAAACATGAACCTCCAACATTCTGTTGTGCAAGCGGATATATCAAATTAGCAACCACTGAATCTCCAATAGAATTATATGCAATGTTTGTGGCTTATACTGCAGACGCTATAGACTTTCGCAAATATATTAGTGCATATAATATCATCTTTGCTTTTACATGTTTTGGTGTTAACCTGGATAAGGAAATAGCATCTACAAGAAAAGGAGTGTAAACATTCAGAGCACAAGGTCAAATTTATCACGATTTACCATCATTGGTACCACGTAATAACAATCCCTATTACTTCCAACTATACTTCTTTGATACAGACAACGAGTTGACCAATATGATATATAAAGGTGAAAGAAGGAATACTGTCAGACAAAATTACAGAAAAAATCAAACAACTAATGGAGAGAAACCCATATGCGCAAATATTTCACCAACTAAAAAAGCAATCAAGTTTCCACAATTTCCAACTTCGCATTGTTGTAAATGTCTCTTTGGATCAACGAGTGTACAACACGCCCTCAGTAAATCAAGTTGCAACAATTCGGATAGATGGAAATAATCCAAATATACCTTTTGAGCGAAAAATAATTATTCACGAGCATTCATGGTACAAACATAGAGGCAAACACTATTTCGGCTATTATGACCCTCTTCAATATCCTTTGCTCTTTCCAAGGGGTGAAGGAGGATGGCATCAAGGAATAATAAAACAACACAAAAGACAACCTCACACAAAAAGCGGTCACTCCCCAACTCTAACCAATGATGTTCCAACATTCATATCAGCTGATGCAATATTAGCCAACGAGGATCAAGTTAATGTGTATCACCTTCCGCCCTATTATAGTAAAACTTTACTCACATTATTTACAAGTTAAATACTGGAAAAAAATACACAATATAAGATAATGATGAAAAGTCACAAAAGTATTTTACTAATGAAGGTTAGTACGAACAACATATTAGGATTAAAACATGTGGAATGAAAAATAGGACTAACTGAAATTTACTTAAATACCACCAAATATTAGTTACCTCTCTATCTAATCTTTATAGTTTTAGTTTGCCCAAACTTATGTGAATATAATCAACTTACGTTCGTTTCGTTTCAAGATATATGGTATATTACACTTACTTATCAGATTTAAATAAAACAAACAAAATTGTCACTTTTTAAAATGCATTTCAAAAACGCTATTACAATAGTTTCCCTCACGTTAAATATTATGTACACTATTTTCCTATATCCAAATGATACTACCAATAAGGTACAAAATACATATATTTTTGGTCAATTACTCCTATTAAACATTATTGTACATTGAAGTCAATCCAAAGACGTAGTATCCATAACACACCAAAAAGGAACATAAGAGAATAAGACATATCTTGAAAATTATCATACAATACACTTTTCATTTATACCAATATTGTCAGTAACATAAAATATAACTAATATCTATGTGATTTTTAACACTTGTAGATGTCCGCCGCGAGACAAAAGGAGATGTTTCTTGCAGAGAGTACTATTGTTATAAACTACAACTATGAGAAACATAGAGGTCTATATTTCTGCTATGTGGAAGATTACTACAACAATTTGTGGTTGACATGTACATAAAATTGGAAACAACAAGGCTAGAATATTTCAGAAAGGAACGATCAAATTTTATAAGAGAGGTTTTTCAAGGTATCGTTGATAGTTCCAATGCGGAAGAGTACATGGGAGATAGAATTGGGCAAAGAATACTTCTTCCATCATCTTTTATTGGGGGGTACGAGATATGAGAAGACGGTATATGGATGCAATGACTTTGGTACAACATTTCGGAAGGCCAGATCTGTTCATAACAATGACGTGTAATCCTGATTGGATTGAAATCCAAAGAGAAATGCGCCCCGGACAAACTCGTCAAGATAGACCTGACTTGGTAACAAGAGTATTCCGAGCTAAATTGCAGGATCTAAAAGACCAAATTTTTAAGAAAGAAATATTTGGAATTGTAGTTGCTCAAGTATTCGTGGTAGAATTCCAAAAATGAGGACTACCACACATACACCTCCTTCTCATATTAAAAGAAGGGCACAAGATAAAATCAGGAGATCAGTACGATAGGTTTATCTCAGCAGAGATTCCAGATAAATGTCAGTATCCCATCTTGCATGAATTAGTGCTCAGACATATGATGCATAGTCCATGTGGAAACAAACGGCCAACAAATGCGTGCATGCAAAATGGACAATGTAAATATCATTATCCTAGGCCATACAACAACAAATCAATTCAAGCAAAGGACGGATATCCAATTTATAAAAGAAGAAGGGATGGAAGGATAAAGAGTGTTCATGGAATGAATATGACTAATCAATGGGTGGTACCTTATAGCCCTTATCTTCTCACAGGATACAATTATCACATTAATGTTGAGTCCTGCTTAGGAGTCAAAGCAATAAAGTACCTATACAAGTATATATATAAAGGTCATGATCGGTGTGTTGTTTATGTTCAGTCTGATGATGGTGAAAAAGTTATTGACGAGATTCAAACATCCAAGATGGACGGTGGGTTTCACCGTCTGAAGCACTATGGAGAATATATGAATTCAACTTGAGTGAAATGCAACCTCCAGTGATCAACCTTTAACTGCATCTTCCGGGAAAACATTCAGGTACACATATTAATGCATAAAAAATGTGATTTATTTAAAATAATAAATATAATAGTCACAATACAAATACTAACTCTAAACGAGCTCACAGTATTTTACTGGAAAAAGAAAAATTTACAAAATATCATCGCCTAGGATGGTGTCAAGTAAACAATGTAGACAAAATATTTCAGGATGTGCTTAATTGACACTGAAGCATGAGCATACCTTTATAGAGAATTTCCTAAGTATTATGTTTGGAATCTCAAGGTAAAGACTTGGACAAAAAGAAAAACAAGATTTGTAATTGGTCGCATTGCAATTGGTAAGGTAAATGTAGTAAACTATAACTTCATACACATCGATAAGTGTTAAACTTATGACTAAACATTCATTGAATTGTACATCTAATCCTTGAGAAGGGGAAAGGTATTATGAGAGGTTATTACTAAACCATGTAAGAGGACCATTATCATTCAATGACTTACTCACTGTCAACGGTAGGCAATGTGATACCTTCAAAGAAGCGGCCAAAGAAAGAGGGTTACTAGAGCCCGACAACAGTATATTAGAATGTTTAGGAGAGGCTGTTATCTTCAAAATGCCATCAGCTCTCCGAAGTTTGTTTGCTACAATTTTGGTTCAGTGTAACCCAACGGATATTAGAAAACTCTGGGATACTTATTATGAGGATATGTCTGAGAACTTTAGCAGGCTATATGGCAAATCACACAATACTATACTACAGTGTACCCTAAATAGTATTAATCATTGTTTGGAAAGTATGGGCAAAAGCATAGACATATATGAAATTCCTCAACTAGATCACAAATTGCTCGAAGGTTGTCTATCGGAATGTAGAGAAATAAATGAAGAACTTTCCGTGTAAATACCTTCAGAAGAATTTGATGCACAATCACAATTAAATCTAGAAAAAGAGCAGGCTTTTACAAAAATAGTGCAAACAATCGATACTGGAACAACTGGAATATTCTTTGTTGATGGACCTGGGGAACTGGGAAAACATACTTATACCGTGCATTGCTTGCCAATGTTAGATCAAGAGGTATGATAACTTTGGCTACAACAAGCGTAGCAACTTCAATTTTATCGGGAGGACGTACAACACACTCGAGGTTTGAGATACCCCTACAAACAAATAAGTCAACTCTGACGAACATGTCAAAGAAAAATGGTGCTGCCAAATTGATTAGAAAAGCAAAAGTGATTATATGGCATGAAGCCCCAATGGCCAAGCGGCAAATAATAGAAAGAGTCGATAGGAGATTTAGAGACATAATGGACATCGATAAACCGTTTGGTGGAAAAGTCATGGTTTTTGAAGGTGATTTTCGTCAGATGTTACTAGTAGTTCCAAAATCAACTAGAGAAGAAATTGTAAATGCAAGCTTGGTGAAATCATATCTCTGGCCTTTGATGGAGAAGATTCAATTTACAAGAAATATGAGAGCAAAAACTAATCCAACATTCATTGAGTTCTTACTTCGTGTGGGTAACGAATATGAACCAACAATAAGAGATTTCTTCCAGAACAATTAACTGTCAAGCATTGTAGGAATGGAATTCCAGAAGAACATATTATAAAAGAGATATTTCCAAACCTACAAGAAAATGCTACTAGGGCAAAATATGTCACCGAACGAGCTATCTTAGCAAGCAGAAATGACCATGTGGATAATCTTATTTACAAGTTAATATCCCTGTTCCCAAGTGAAAGCAAGATATTTAGTAGCTTTGACTAGCAGAAGATAACACCAACAACTATTACCAAGAAGAATATCTAAACACTTTAACACCAAACGGACTGCCGCCAGATAGGTATTGTAGAAAATACATTAGGAATTACAATCATGAAGAGGCGGTAACAAAAATCAATGTGGATATATTTTGACATATCCTATTAAATGCAGGTTAGAATTAAAGGAAAATACACCCATCATGCTACTAAGGAATTTAGACCCTGAAAATGGCTTATGCAATGGCAACCGAATGATATGCCGAGGCTTTGCATAGAATATCTTGCATGCCAAAATATCAAGTGGTCATTGTGCAACAAAGCATGTTTTCTTCCCAGAATTCAACTGTTGATGAGTCCACAAATTGGACTCATTTAGGACTATATTTTAATAGAAATTGTGTCCTCAAATGCTTATTTTATCTCAATATCTGATGAAAACCCTTAAGTGTCAGGTATTTGAAAGAAAGCATGGACACTAAATCGCAAAAAGGAATGAGAAAGCTGAAAAAAATGAAGAAATGAAGGCCTGAGGATCGCCGAGTGCACTTGGCGAGTCGCCGAAGGGTCTTACATAGCCTTTTATTCCAGTGTGCTGGGCCCTGAAGGAAAGGATCAAGTCGGAGGAAAAAGGGAGCAGTCGGCGCATCGTCGAGAAGTTCCGCGAAGCAATACCATGTCACCCAATGACCCAGAGCACGAAGATGCTGAAGGCTGGTGCAAGACGGCGATGAATTACACCAAAGTGTGAATCATAGAGTTGATCAGCGATTCCGACTAACGACACCGAATGATCCACTGCAGAACAAATCTGTGAAAACTATAAATACTAGTTAGAGTTTTAGTTTTACTGTGGAATAATTATTATAATTTTCAGTTTTAGTGGAACAATTATTATAATATTCAGTTTTAGTGAAACAATTATTATAATTTTCATATAGAATAGTACTTTTTAGTATTTTTGCTCTGAGTTTGAGATGGTTTTGAAGACTTAAAGAAAAAGAGGGTTTCATCTCCAAGGTTTTGGACTTGGGTCTCTTGGATTCTTCATTATTGGCCTGTAACAAGACTTAAATCTTCATACCCATTTGAATGCAAGCTCATTTAGGTAAAAATATCTATCTCTTGATGTGTGGCTAAAAACCCCCCATTCTTGAGGTGTGATTTAGCGAATATGGGTTAAGATTGTTGTTGGATCTTGTTTGTTGATAGATTAGATGTAGTTTAATGGTGATTTTGTTTAGTAGTTGTGGATGAATTTAACAAATTTTTAGTTGCAAATATAAGTTTATTTATGTGTTTCAGCTTGCTCGAAAGAGAAGTCACGAAACCAAGACTACCAGATTGATGGCCTAAGGAGTGGGTCGACATGAGGTTCAGCTCGAGAGAGTGAACCCTTGTCCCATATCCTAACACTCAGCTTGAGAGAGTGAGTGGGGTAAGGCGTAGGCTGGTCTTCATGCGACAAGTGGGTGTCCGAGAGGAACCCATTTGAAACGGGGTAAATTGTTCAATAGAGAACTTATTCCCACATAAAGCTTAGCCTAGTCACTATTTCTCTATAAATTTGCTATCGCAAGAATGTACCCAATAATCTACCTTAACCCGTATTCCCATCACATCCCAAGGATCCCCTCTCATTATTTAGAAACCCTTGTTTATTTTACTGTTTTTACCTTATTTGTGACAAAACCCCCCATTGTTAATTAACACTATTGTGTCTTCCTTTTTAATTTACAATGTTTTTACTCGTTAATGTCTTTAGCTACGACTAGTTAGAACTAAATTTCATTTTTCTATAAATTCTCAAAACCACTCTCTTGAAACGATCATAACCCTTGGTTGGGTTACTAAACTATTGTACGATCATAGACACTTGCATCGGAAGTTGTGTCTTGATTACGTAAACATCAAAATTGCACCGCTACCGGGGAGTGGTGTTAGTTGAGAATTTTTAGTTAAGTTGAATTTTGTTCTTGTTAATTATAGTAGAACGTACTTAATTTTTAGTTTTGGTTTTTGTGTCGCTGTTTTGAACAGAAAAATTGAGCATATCTGCTCGCAATGGTGAACCAATAGACCACCCTCCTCTGAAAATGATGATGCTAAGGGATAACATCCTAAGTTTCAGTAAATTGGAGGGTGAGTCAGTTTATGAGTTGTGGCAAACGTTTAAGGCTTTCTTGCAGTAGTTCCCGACTCATGGAATTCCAGATAAGATGCTTCTAGAATGTCTCTACCCAGAGTCGGAAGAGGAGTTGCCTTATGAAAGTGAGGCATACCCCACTAATGTAACTTAAGTGGGGACTTGAATCGTGCCACGACGTTAACTAAGGCGCTGCTTGGGAGGCAACCCAAGACCCCTAATCGCTTTATTTTTGCTTTAAGAAATAATGGTGTGTTGTTTGTGTAGGTCAAAGTGGGAAAGTTGTTGAAAAGTGCAGATTGGCGAGCAAAAGTTCCAGTCGGCGCATCACAGACCGCCGTTGGACTCAAGACAATTTTACATTAGAGTCTGTAAAAGTCGGCGAGCCCAGGAAATTATTGGTGAATCGCCGACAAGGTCGGCGATCTCGATCTAATCCGTCGTTTGGACCCCCATATCAACAGAGGATCCTATAAAAATCGGTGAGCTAAGTGACCACTTGGCGTGTCGCCGAGTGGGTCGGCGAGCACGACTAATGTCGCCGAATGGGCGAGAACTGGATAGTTTCTTAAAAGGCCAAAGGTTTAAACTTTCAAACTCTTCACTTTTCCTCACTTTCAATTGTCACAAACTCACACCCGCTCCTCAATTTCTATATTTTTGCAATTTTAAATATTTTAGTCATTGATTTGTGTTCGGAGTGGATTACATTGCCGCCTAGCATTTCAAAAGTATTTTAATCGGCATCTAAGGTTGGTTTTCCGAACCCCAAATTTATTTTTAGCAATTTTGTACTCATTTGCAATGACCTTATCTTAGTGATGTGTGCTAAGTCTCTCTGATCTTAATTGTTTTTTCTTATGCCTGTGAAAATCTTTCTCGTAGTGTTTATATTGTTAAAATCCCATATTTTTATGCGTTAAAATCGGTTAAATGTTGTGGGGTTGTTCTTGCATGTTGTTGAGTCTAGCAAGGAGAAGTCTAAGTATCCCGAAGATATGGTAAATACCAATATTGTCATGACACCCCGGAAAAGAGCACGGGATATCACAATAAATGAAGGGGGGTGAAATCCACCCAAGAAGGGAAGACAAGAACCTCCACTTGGAAATAAAGGCAAGGGCAAAAGGCTCACTTCTGATAGGAAGACCACTATCAGAGATCCTAATATTCCTTCGTCGGCCCGGGGATTCTATGGAGTTGTGCAGGCCTTTTTGGCGGATATACCCTTGGCAGCTCCTAGTGGGTCTGGTACTATTGTTTCTTCTGAGGCGACTCCGGGTATTGAGACCCATGACCAGAGTGATGCACCGGGCACTGATGCCTAGACAGATGGAGCGACTGTGTAGACAGGACCCCCTCTTTACCTCCCTCTCTGTCTTACTTTATTTCACTTTTGGATATTTTTATTTACATTTGAGGACAGATGTTTTTTATTTGTGGTGGGTTGAGGCCCACTTTTGTTTGGTACTCGTGTTCATGTTTTGTGTATATATTAGGGCCGTTCTATTTTAAAATTGTGCTAATACTACTTTTCTGTGTATGTTTGAGATTGTGGTTCCTTTTATTTAAAATTGCAAAATGATTTTGACCCGTCCAAAAATTTTTGCCACCTCTCGTGTGTTAAATGTGGCTGTTCTTTTGCAAAATTTAAGTCTCGGTCCCGATCAATACCGATAAATTGAATAGTGCTTACAATCGAACGAACATGAATGCGCAGCTACGATGAGGACAAATAAAGTTGCATAGACACTATGTGAACTCTTTGCATCTCGTTGTGATTAGCGATTTATCAAATCGATTCTCTTGTGATGACCGTTGCACACTAGCAAAAGTGTGGAGTCTTGTTAGACTTAAGTGTTGATGCCTTGTGTGATAAGCTTACCTGGAAACATGCATGACAACACCTAGAATTTGCTCTGTTGGTCCGGTTGACTCAGTAAGACTTTCTTTTGATATGATCTTAGACAACTCCGAAGAGTGTGAACCAATTTGACATATACCTCTTTTATGACCCACCTTGTGAGCGTGTGATTCTCTCTTGAACACCCTTTGAGTCTTACTCTTCTTTGGAAGAAACTTGATGAAAACTAGACATTTCTTAATCCATTACCAATAATCCTCTTGAATTGTGATTAGTGAAATAGCCAAATTAGGCCAAAAGCCTAAGTTGGGGGTGTGGTAAAAAGAAAAGGGAAAATCAAGAAGTGCAAGGGAAGTCTCCGTTAACCCATGGTGTTGAGAAAAATGGAACCCCTCCATATATATAAAAAAAAGGAGAAAGAGAAAAAGAAAAGAAAAGAATGAAAAAGAAAGTTGCACAATAAAGTATAAAAGAGATGGGGTTCCCAAACAATCCATGGAAAGCGAATAATAGGATGACCTATGATTCACTAATTAAAATGATGAAGGAAAAAGAAAGGAAGTGTTGAGAGCACCACATGTCATGAGGATAAAAGTAACTGAGCCTAAATGACCATACCTCTACACTCAGCCCCGTTACAAGCCTTGTTAAGACCTTTGAGATCTTGAGAAAGTCGAAACAAATGTTGATTGGAAAATACGGGGAAACCTATAGGTGAAAGTATTCATTGTGTTCCTCTTAGTGAGTGTGAGCGTTGTATCTGATTCCTGAACTTTAAATTGATTATACCTTTGCGTGTGAAAATGGAATCATCGTTTGTGTGAGGGCATTCAAAGGCTTTTGTTGAGCTTGAACTTTCATTTGAAGCAAGTATTGCGAGCTTGAGATTCTTTGGTAATGGTGTGTCACAACTTGAATCTTTGAGTACACACTTGATCTTTGCATAAGTAAATTGAGTCTTGTTGTGTGCATTCATGATTGAGTCTTGTGTAGCACTGTTCGAGACACCCTTTTTGAACGGCTGAACTTGAGTTGGCTTGAGGACAAGCAAAAGTTTAAGTTGGGGGTGTTTAGGAGTCCACAAATTGGACTCACTTAGGGCTATATTTTAATAGAAATTGTGTCCTCAAATGCTTATTTTATCTCAATATCTGATGAAAACCCTTAAGTTTCAGGTATTTGAAGTTTGAAGGAAAGCATGGACACTACGTCGCAAAAAGGAA
>JAJOOR010014032.1:0-25522 GCA_036250505.1 Solanum acaule | reverse complement strand
GTCGTATGGTATAGTAGCTATAGCGAGCAGAGAAGGTGTAAGAGGACACCATTGATTCAGAAGTTTTGTGAGCACGTCGCTTGGCTGCTCAATTGATATTGTAAGAGGACACCATTTTCTCAGCTGCTCATATGTGATATTTCTTCAAATGTGCTCCAGTATATGCCTTATGTTATTTTGTCTACTTTACATACGAGTACACGTCATATACATACTAATGTCCCTTTTGATGAGGGTGCTGCATTCACAATGCAGGTTTAGACGCGCAAGACAACAAACCACCCCACTAGCCACTTGCTTACAATTCAATTGGTGAGTTGGTGAGCTCCATCTCTTTTTTGGAGCCAGTTGATTCTAGCACTTGTCACATGTATATATATTCAGACATTATGGGTAGGTCGGAGGCTAAGGACTCTGTCCCGATGAATATATCAATTGTACAGTTTTCAGATTCTAGTAGAGGCTTCATAAACCACTGGTATGTTTCATATGTCTACATATATTATGTCAACATCTATTTGTCAGTTCTACTTATTGTCAGGCAGGTGAATTGGGCTCGTATCCCTTCCATATGTACACACAGTTGTTTCTGTTGGCATCATAATACTATGACATGCCTCCTTATATTTCCAGAATGTCATCTGATTCAGTATAGATATATATGTCACGATCATATGTCTAATAGGGTTATCCAGCTCAACAGGTTGGGGTGTGACAAGACTCAAGAGGGAGGGACAGATAGAGGTGGATTGCATGCCAAGATGGAAAGACCCTTTTAAGATGATGTATAATCTCATTGAATTGATGAGAGAGACAAATTTCCCAGCAAAGACTATATGGATACCTAGACACCTGTTAAGGCTGCTAATTTTGCATGGACAGCTATATGGCAAGTAAACTCACACCAAAGAACCTAAGAAGGAGAGATTATACATATTGATATTTTTGCAAGAAAGAAGGCGGAGATGGGATCCGTTTGTTGTGGATTAAGATGCTGAACACAAAAGGAATAACTACTTCGTTCCAGAGCAATGTGGAGAACCTTTTCATGAGCAGAGAAAGAATCAGGATATGATAAGACACAGAACTTGGATGGCATATTTATGCTGATATGGACGATTTGGAGAAGAACGAAGAATAGTTTTTTGCGTGATGAACTTTGTCCCTGACCGAAAATAACATGCTCAGTTTTTTGTTTTACTTTTGGCTAAAGAAGATTGAATATCTTATGTAGAAGTAAAGTTATAATAACTCCTCTACTTGTATGGTTTATCCCTTTGTATGCACTATTTTATTAAATAAAATAGGACCTGATGTTGCATTATGATCTCTAAACAAAGCCTTAAAGTTTATCAACTCCAGTGCTATTTACGGTATTAGAAGATGTCTACCCAAACTTACATCCCCGGGCAACTTTCATGTTATACTAAGGATTGAGGAAGATATACCAATGGCAATAGGATCATTATGTTTTAGTTCCAGATGCCTTTGAGAATCCTTCATTGCTCCTATATCTGCTTCACACATATACTTCCAGTGATTTAAAGTATTTGAGCCAAATCCATGCCTAAATTTATCCCATCGAGAGAATTCAGGATCTTGGGATATAGAAAATTGTACAGATGTCTGAAGACTTAAAACATTGGCTCCAGAAGCTGACACTTGCTGGTACTGTCTACTACTCTGTTCTGTCAAGAAAAGAACCCAGTTCCCACCCCACTGATGCAATGATTTCTAGGTATAACAAAGAACCAAAGTTGAAACTACTCATCATGTAATTTATTAGCTGGGGAGTTGTTTTCCTTTTCTTTTGTTTCACGGACATAATTACCACAAATCTGAAATCACAACAAGCTACCCCAATCCCCAAAAAGACCACAATCAAGGGGAAAACCACAATCAAAATGGCATATATAAGAAAAGAACTATCCGTAACGCAAGAAAAGAAGAGAGGGAGAAGCTAACCAGATCCTTGAAAATGACATATGCTACAACAAAAAAGAAGACGAAGAGGATCTCGAACTCTGCCAATCGGACGAAATCAAATACTGAGTCCACAGCTCGAGTCAAAATCGACCGCGACGGTACCTCGTCCCTTCTTCCACCTCTAGCTAACCTCTTCGCCATTGTTTCCGCAAATACACTATACAATTACAAATGTGCTCTCTTGCTAAATTTATCATCTGGAAAGTCAATTTCGACTACACAATTTTTCACTTTTACACGTGCCCGACAAAATTTTGTAGGTTAAATTTCAGAAATGTCACTATGGCTTATTTGAAAATTCACTCCCCTAATTGAATTTTGGTGCATGTTTAGTTGACCATGCAACTAATTGAATGTAATTGGTATGAATAATTATCCTCTCCAATTTTCAGGGTATGTGAATTGCTAATAATTACAAGTTGTCTATTTTTTAAAGTATTAGTGTAGGTCTATGAGGGTTCGGCCGGATTATTGTTTGAATGTTTTATTATTGTTATGCCTTTCTATGTGCCTTCTAGGCTTATGGGGCCTAGTTAGACATAAATAGCTTTATTGCTTTCATTATTGTAAATAGTGGTTTTACCTTTATGCATGCTAGTTATACATTTCACGTTGTCTTCCTACCTGTTATACTCACTTCTTATCTTGTTTTTGCAATTGCAAGCTCAGTTAGCCTATGATACCTACTGAGTACCCGCTGTTTTGGTACTTATACTGCACTCTACATTCTTTTTCCTAATATAGATCCGAGCTCGTCACCCGAGGTGATTCTTTTGTTGTTGTTGTTGTTGTTGATATTCCAGTTATCAATCATGAGCTTATTGACGATCAGAGTTGACTCATCTCCGTTTGTATATGGTTTGGCTAGTTTTTTTATATTTTAAGACAACTTGTATATTTGTTGTATATGTATAGCTTGTACTTGTCTTTTGTAGACTTTTTGCACTGGCATCCACCAGGTTTTGGGTTAGATCTTGTATTTTTGGTCCTCGTTTAAATGTTGTGTTTATATAGTGTTTCCTTATTTCCGTTGTTCATTCGTAAACTTCTTTGTTATGTTTCTTTTTATTCCTTCCGCTCCTGAGGCCTATAATCATCGGTTTCGGGCCAATGATTGACTTACCTACTAGTGGGAGTTAGTAGGTGTCATCATGACCTTAATTTTTGGATCGTGACAAGTTGGTATCAGATCTCCAAGTTCACTGGTGTAGTTAGTGCAAAGCTAATGCCTAGTAGAGTTATGTGGATCGGTGCGAAGCTGTTTGTATTTTATCTTCGAGAAACTATAGGACATCTTTAAGAAGATTCTTTCATTTGATTCTGTATCATGCATCCTTAGTCATGTTGGTTTCTGGAATTCAAATTTGTTTCATTCTTTCACACATGGTGTGCACGAGAGATGTCACAGCCAAGGATGATGCTCTCGGGACGGCAGATAGGGCCTCAGTTAGGGCCACAACTATAGGCCGATCCCGAGGTCATGCACACGTGGTAGCACCCATTCGATATCAAAGTAGAGATATGACCCATGACCAGTTATTGAGCCTAATAGGCACTTAATAGTTAATTCATCTGCACTCGATGGAGCTGGGACCACCCCAATAGCCACCCGAGCCTATAACTGTATCGAGACTACAGAAGAGGATCATTTAGCTTTTAGCGATATTAGGGAGTATGTAGTAGGCCCCAATGGTCCCAAGATCACAGCCTGCCATTATAGCTCCCAAGGTAGAGGTACAACCAACACTTGTAGTTGCTCACCCGGTGGTAGTTGAGGCTGCCATGACAGTGGAGGAGCTGAAAATGTTAGGTTGGTTTTTTATGTTAGCTCCTCCAAGGTTTTCAGGGCTACAAGCGAGGATGCTAACGAGTTCTTGACCAGCATCCATGAGCAATTATATACGTTGGGTCTAGTTGAGTCTAGAGGGGCTACACAACCTATTAGCTAGACAAACTCATCAGGCCGTAGTGGCATTTGTATATGGAGCGTAGACCAGTCGAGTCACCTATCCTGACTTTGACACAGTTTTCTGAGGCCTTCTTGGCCAAGTTTATCCCTCATAGTATCAAGGACAGGTTGAGAGATAGTTCTCTAGGATGGAGCAGGGCTCCATGTCAGTATTGGAGTATGAGACCAGTTTCCACGAGCTCTCTAGGCATGTTACTATGATTCTGCTTATAGAGAAGGAGAGAGTTTAGTGTTTTGTCTAAGGATTAAGACTTCCGCTCCAGATAGCTACAAAGTCCTTGGCATCAGTGGGTAGGTTCTTTCTAGATGTTGTTGACCATGCTCGTACTATGGAGGAGCTCCATCGTGACGCCTGTGGGGGCAGAGATAAGAGAACTCGCTTTCAGGGTAGCTACAATGGGTCTTAGTCTCGTGATAAAGGCTTTTCAGGTAGGGGTCAGCATGCTTATCAGCCCCCGAGGTAATGTAGCCGCCCAATTCAAGTCTCGCTTCAGACTTTGGACTGTGAGGCCAAGTTAGGTTAAATAGTCTTCCTTTCGGGCCTTAGGGTGATTTAGGTTGCTTGGATTGTGGAGAGGTTATACTTTGTCAGAGATTGTCATAGGTGTAGGGTTGTATCGCCTTCGAGTAGAGGCGATGCTTAGGTTCGTAGGGGTGGTCCCAAGGTGTTCGAGGAGGTGCCCAAGCTGGTGGAGTAGGTGATAGAGTAGGACTCCAGCTCATCGGTGGACGTGGGCATTTCTATGCAGTTCCTGCTAGGTCGAAGGCTAATGCTTCAAATTCAGTGATTTCAAGTACGATCTCAGTTTGCCATTAGCCGATTTTTGCTTTATTTTACTTATTTGTATTTTTCTATTTGTTTTGCTCCTCAGTTGGAGTTGCATTCTGAGCCATTGTCTTTTTCATTGCGTCTATTAATACTTGTGGGTGATTCTTTAGTAGCGGATCAAGTCTGCAAAGCTTGTGATATGACGATTTAGGAGTGTGACACGCTGACTGACCTTATTTTGCTTGATATACTTGATTTGGATGTTATTATGGGCATGGAATGGTTATCCCCTATCATTCGGTCCTGAATCACTTTGCCAAGATCGTTACCTTAGTCATGCCTAGTATGCCCTCCAATTGTGTGGCAGTGTTCTAGAAGCCACACACCGAATGTGAACATTTCTTTTGTTAGGGCTCAGAGGTTAGTATCCAGTGGGTGTTTGGCCCATTTGGCGTATATTCTTGATGTTACTAGAAGGGCCCCACCATTGATTTCATTCCTATTGTGCGAGAGTTCTCAAATATATTTCCCACTGACTTTGATTTTGCAAGGAAACACATCCGCAATAAGCACTCAATATTGATTTCGCTATCGACCTTGAGCATGCCTCGTCCTATTTCTATTCCACCCTACCGTATGGCACTTGTTGAGCTTAATTTAAAGAGCTCAATATTCAACGCTAGGATCTTTTGGGTGAGGACTTTATTAGAACGTGTGTCTCGCCTTGGGGTGATCTCATACTATTTGTGAAGAAGAAGGATGGGTCTATACATATGTGTATCGATTACATGAAGCTGCATAGGGAGATAGTGAAGAATAAGTACTATATACCTCGTATCGATGACTTGTTTGATCAATTTTAGGGTGCCACAATGTTTTCTAAGAATGACTTGAGATATGGTTACCATCAACTGAGGATTAGGTGGAGACATCTCTAATACAACCTTTAGGACTTGTTACGTCCATTATAAGTTCCTGGTGATGTCTTTTGGGTTGACTAATTTCCCAATGATGTTCATGGACTTCATGATGTATGTGTTCAAGCCGTAAATAGACTTCTCTGTCATTGTGTTCACCAATGATATTCTTATATACTCGTGGAGTATGGTGGAGCTCGAGCAGCATTTGAGGATTATGCTTCAGACTTTAAGAGATCAACAACTTTATGCCAAGTTCTCAAAGTGCAAGTTTTGGCTTGAGTCTATAGAATTCTTGGGGCACATGGTGTCCAAGGATGGGATTATGGTAGACCCAACAAATATTGAGGTGCGTGATTGGTCTAGGCCCACCTTTGTGACAAAGATTTGGAGTTTTGTTGGGTTGACAGACTATTACAAATAGTTTGCTGAGGGCTTCTCGTCTATAGCAGTGTCGTTGACTAGGCTGACTAGATTAGATGTTCCCTTTGAGTGGTTCGATGAGTAAGAGGAGAGCTTTCTCAAGATCAAGGAGTTGTGTACCACCGCTATTATTCTGACTCTCCCAGTCAAGTGCGAGGGGTTTATAGTGTATTGTGACACATCCACTGTTGGGTTGGGATATGTTCTGATATAGCAAGGCCGTGTGATTGCTTCTGCATCAAGAAAGATTAAGGTGCACGAGTGCAACTACCCTACTCATGATCTAGAGTTGGTGGTGGTAGTTTTCGCACTTAAGATTTGGAGGCACTACTTGTATGGAGTGCATTGTGACATCTTCACGAATCACAGGAGTCTTCAGTATATTTTGAACCAAAACACCTTAATTAGAGGCAACATAGGTGGATTGAGCTCCTGAAGGACTATGAACTCTTTATTCTGTACCATTCGGTCAAGGAAAATGTGGTAGCATATGCCTTGAGCCAGAAGGCGGCAAGTATGGAGAGTCTAGCCTTCTTTTTAGTTCTGGAGAGACCTTTGGCCTTGGACATCTGGTCCTTAGACAACAAGTTGGTTCCACTTGTTATCTCTGAATTTAGTTGAGTTTTAGCTTGTGTCAAGGCTTGCTCCACTCTATTGGAGCAGATTCATGGTCGGTAGTTCGAGGATGTAGGTTTGGTAGCTATTTGTGATCGGATTTTAAGCAGTGATCCTAGTGGGGGAGAACTTAGAGTTTGAGGGTGTTTCTAGATTTGGAGGTTGTACATGTGTTTCTAGAGTTGGGGATTTGATTTAGATGGTATTTTAGGAGACTCACGACTCTAGATATTCTATTCACCCGAGCACAACTAAGATGTATAGAGATCTGAGGCAACATTCCTGGTGGAGTAGTATGAAGAGGGATATAACTGACCATGTAGCTCGTTTCCTATGTTGCCAGGTGAAGGCCGAAAAGTTTGAGTCTTGGTAGTGAGTTTCAGAGATAGCCCATTCATGAGTGGAAGAAGAAATAGATCACTATGGACTTCTTTGTGGAAGGTTATCGCGGACTTCTCGAGGTAATGATAGCATTTGGTCATCATAGATCGATTGACTAAGTCTACTCATTTCTTGCCCATTCAGTCTTCCTTTAGTGTCGAGAGGTTAGCTCGTATCTATGTTCAAGAGGTGATTCATCTTCATGGGGTGCCGATGTAAATTATCTTCGATAGAGGCTCTCAATTCAGTTTTAGCTTCTGGAGGGCATTTCAGGAGGAGCTGGGTACTCAATAGGCATCATAGACCGACCGACCTAGCGATTGTAATAACATAATAATAAACAAGTAAATAACATGGTAATGAGGCAATAACAAAGGTATAACTAGACATGAATTGCAGTAGGAATGCTAAGGTAAATAATGAAGCAGTAAAGCTCTCTAGAACCTAACTGGCCAGAAGGCACAAACAAAGAGATGTCAATAATAGTCAAGCAAACAAGAATTTGACCGAACCCCATAAGCCTGATAAGTACAAACAAGTGCTACACTACAAGGAACAACTCAGCAAGGAACACACACGCCTTCCCAAAATCATACATCAGGTTAATCATATTAAAACCAGGCTTCTACAAGAATCTTATGTTGGAATAGTCATACAAATCCTAGCTCACCCCAGAATCTTACATCAGAGTAGCTACACAATACCCATCATATCTCGAAATCTTACAATGAAATAGCTACACCAAACCTACCATTCCTCAAAATCTAACATTGGAGATGTCAGTCCTACCCCGAAATCTTACATCGGAGTGGCCATAAGAAAGCTGACATCTTTAAAAATCTTACATCAAAATAGCCATATAATCCCTAGCTCATCCCATAATCTTTCATTGGAGTAGCTACACAATACATGCGTATCTCAGAATCTTACATGAAAATAGTTACACCAGACTTAGCATCCCCTAAATGCACCAATTAAATTCGAAAAAATGGCATTGTGGTACCCATACAAGGAATCACGAAATTGACTCTATCAATAGGTCTCTACTAGCTCAAGCAGAGGTGTGCATCAATTGATTTAGTTTGGTTTTATGTATTATTAGTTTGATTTATTAGTTTGATTTATCAGTTTTCATATTTTAAATACACTATACTAATAACCAAACCTATAAGATATTTTTATCGATTTTCGATTTATCTGTTTTTGGTCTTTAACGATTTAGTTTTTGGTTTAACCAATAAGAAAATGTTCATTAAACAATTATGTGATTTCTCCAACAATTTGATGCAATAAGAAAATAATGTAACTTTACAGAATGCTCATAAAATAGAAAGAGTAGTAACTAAGATAAAAAGAACTACACAAGTGCAACAAAAATACAAGAACTAGGACAATAATGTGAGTTGAAGGCTAAAGGTCAAAGGTTGTAACTAATAAGGTGTTGATATTATTATTTAATATTTATGTAAGGGTAAAGTAGTAAATTACTACTGTCTTAATAGGTTATCGATTTACCCAATAACCTAATATTAAAAAACCAATATCGAACCAATAACACGACATTTTTTTATAAAATCATTAAAAATGTTAACCCAATAACATTTTCTTGATTCAGTTTATTGGGAAAGATCAGTTTTTGTACACCCCTAAGCTCAAGGAACTCGTGTCCCGAAAATGGGGATAGTCCGAGCTCTAAAATGTCTCAAAGCAGTCCATCAAGAAGTAGGCTTCACAAGACCTATTTCAAGCTAAAATAGATGATTTTAATAGAAACATACAGGTTTAGGAGTGACAATATCGACCCTTACGATGCCCTAAAGCAACTCCCAGCTTATATCAAAGATTTCTCATAACAATAGCCCAAAATTTAGTTGTTAACACTCTTTTTCTTCAAATGAGAAATGAAGAATCAATTGGAAATAAAATATTGCTACAGCTGCTCTGGCAGAGCCACCTCACAAGAGCGGTGTCACCAGAGTGGAGGAAGTTCCACCAATGCGGAAGTCAACTAGGCTAATTGACTTCGTAGGAATGGACACGTCTTTGCTAGCTCGAGGTTGAAGAAGCGACCAAGCTTTGCAGGAGTGAGGTCTACTAATGTGGCCAATGTCCACATTAACAACTATCTCATTGCCGGAGCGAGCCTATCTCCGCGGGAGCAACTGGACCAACAGTTGGTGCATCAGCTCTTGGGATTAGAATCCCAAACTTCAATCGGATCTTCAGAATTAGTTCGGGGTCTCACCACACAAACTGAATATGTTAACCAACTAGAAAAGACATTTTAGACTCAACGAAATTGTCGAAACTTTCCAACGAAAGTTGTCTCGACAAAAAGTGGGTCCCACACCTAGGCTCTATTTTTGACAAATTTTACAAGGTAGCCCAAAATGAGTCGGAAGTCTTGGGACCCAAATCAAAGGTTCTTCTAGACTAAAGTAGACGTTTCAGAGCTAACAAAACCATCAAAATTGCATTTCAAGGCTGTTTACCTATAACTTTGACCGAAGTCAATTGTTCAAACTTTAAAAGATCCAAAATAGGAAAACTTGCACAAAAATCAAACGAACGATCCGCTCACCAAACTATTTGTCCCAACAAGTCATAAAGACTTGGGTCCGCTATAAGCAAACTCTAAATGTCAAAAACATGGAACAATAGAGAAATTGACCTAGAGGATCATTACAAACTTTATAAGAATTGCATATATATATATTTTAAAAGAAAATGATTTGTCATTTTGTTTGAATTTTTAAATCATTTCTTCTGCTAAAGATCATATTGTAATAATAAAATAAAGCTAAAAATCGAAAAGGTGATGTGACACCCTTCGTAGTCAAACATTGATATTTGTTTATTTTTATCAAATTGTTTTTGACATTTTTTCTTGTATTCTACTTAAAATAATTGCTCAAAATGAAGTTACTCAATCAAAAATTTTATGATTGGAATCTTTACTTATTTTTTTATATTTTTTTTGACATATTCCTAATTTTAAAAGACTGAAAATGTCACCTTAAAATTTTATAGAGTTTCAAAGATGACCATATCTAATTCCTTTCATCATCAATGTTATTAATCTTTTTTACTTAGTTTCCTTAATGGTGAGAATTGTTTTCTCCTCCCAACTTTGCTTTAAAAATCAAATTTCCTCCTCAATTTTGAACAATAATCAAATTGCCCCCTTTATCCTATGCATTGCCCATTTTTACCCTTGTTATATCACGTATATGTAATACCTCTTTATATTAAACATACTTTATTTTTTTAACCTAGATATTTATAACTTTTTCTTTAAGTTCATTAACATTATAAATTGGATAATATCTTATGAATTTGTCATAAAATTTAATATTATTGTTATGATTGTTATTTCGATATAATATACATTAATCATGTATATGTTTGTCTTTCTCCACTCTCTTACTCTATGTGTTCCATATTACATGGTCCTTCTTATATGGCACCCCTTAATTTTTTTTTAACTAGAGGTGAATTTTACCAAACTAACATTATTAATAATGTTTTGAAACTTTAAATTTGACTATTACTATTTTATGCACTTTTTTAATACTAAGGATAGAAATAAAAAAATATTAAATATTTTTTGATTCATAAATTAGACAAGTAAATTAAAATAATTTTATTTAGAATGAGAGTCAAGTAATATAAACTGGGGGTGTTATCTATTGTCTATATAAATAAACAAGTTTTGATTGACATTGATGGAGTACTACATAAATTATAGTTTAAAATATTGAAAATCTAAACAAAATACAATCTTTAAAATTTTTACCTTAGTTAAATTAATTATTCTGTATTCCTACATCGAAATATATTTGCACAATTATTATTCTCTACTATTTTCACCTGTATAAATAAATTAGAGTTTTGATTATTTTTAGTAAATTTTTCTTTCTCATTATGCTTATTTACTTTATTAAAGAACATTATTAGTTTATATACTTATTAGTATTTCTCATTTTTTTTGTCCAAAAGATAATGTTTATGCTTTTATGAATAATTTGTTACATGAATTCGTTAAGAAATGAGAATATCATGATTTTTAAAGAAGTAACAAAAAAAAAGTTGATAATGAAAGGGTATAATAGACATTTTAAAAATTTAATTAGGATAAATGGGAGAGTTTGGTTATTATTCAAAGTTGAGGGGGAGTTTGATTTTAAAAACAAAGTTGGGGATGAAAACAATTTTCACCCCTTTCCTTCTTTGTACTTTCTTTTATTTATTTATTTATTTCAAGAAATTAGTTATTATATCTTTATAAGAATTGCTTTTTTTTTTTTTTTTTTTATAATAAAGCTAAATATATAAAAAAGTGACGTGACATTCTTTTTAATCCAACTTTGGTTTTTATTTATTTTTATCAATTTGTTTTGACATTTGCTCTTATATTTTTCTTAAATTAATTGCTCAAAAATGAAGTTTCTCTATCAAAAATTTTATAATAATTATTTACCTTATTTTTTTTTTACAAAAGGGAGATAATTTATATATAGTTACGTACTTAACATTTCATTATTGCTATTAGTACCTGCAATTACCGATAGGTTACCAAAACGAGTTGACTTATTACATGTAGACCATACTACTATTTTACTAGATGATACTCCATCTTGATTTGCCTTTAGTTTCTTCTTTGCTATATCTGGTAGAGTTAGTAGGATAAGCGGATTATTGGTTTGTGTTAGCTTGCAACCTAATCTGGACAAAATGTTGTCTACCTTGTTCCCTTGACGAAAGCTATGGCAGACCACTGGATTCCCCAACTTCTTCAACGTTGACCTACAAGACAAAAGAGTGGAACCGTAAGTTGGATGCATATTCTCCAAGAGTTCCATGGTTTCTATGGAATCAATTTCATTTTCAATTGGCATTAAATTATATGTGTAGTCAATGTTCAGGCCATTTAGGAGGGCTTCCAGTTCAGTCATTATATGATTATGACTATAGCTTCTTTTGTAGAATCCCAAACTCTAGTTTTTGGCGGCATCTCTAATGATGCCGCCAATTCCACCCTCTCTTTTATGCTTAGAAAAAGCACCATCAGTGTTCAACTTGTAAAATTCAATAGGGGGTGGTGGTGGGGGAACCATTTGATTTGAATATCAATAGTAGCATTTTGATTGCTAGGGGAATGACTGTAGGTAACATATTCAATGGTTTTATTTCTAACCATAGAGGTAAGGGGAAGATCACTTTTACCATTATGGGTGTTATGATTTCTATTGAGCCAAAGGTACCAAAGGGAAAATGGCAAATGGCAAAAGATTGATCCATGATGAGTCCATAAATTGGACTCATTTAGGGATATATTTTAATAGAAATTGTGTCCTCGAATACTTATTTTATCTCAATATCTGATAAAAACCTTTAAGTTTCAGGTATTTGGAGTTTTAGTGGAAGCATGGACACTTAGGCGCAAAAAGGAACAAAAAGGCTAAAAAGAACGAAGAAGCTGAAGCCTGAGCATCGTCAAGTACGCTTGATGATTCGCCGAAGGGACGCACTTCGCCTTTTGTTCCAGTACTCGAAGCCCTGAAGGAGTAGGATAAAAAAGGTGATGAAAAGAGCAGTCGGCGTGTCACAGAATAGTTTTGCGAAGTAGTACTATGTCTCCCAACGACACAGAGCACAACGATGCTGAATGCTAGTGCAAGGCGGCGACGAACTACACCAAAGGGCGAATCACCGAGTTAATCGGCGATTCTGACTAACCTTGCCGAATGATCCGCCAGCACTAATTTCTGAAGTCTATAAATCCTAAACTCTTTATTAATTTTGAAGAGTCGATCATTTATTTTAATTTTCACAATAGAATAGTACTTTTTTCTCTAAGTGAGAGGGTTTTGGAGACTTGAAGGAGAAAAGGGTTTTCATCTTCAAGATTTGGAGTTGGGTCTCTTAGATTCTTCATTCTTGGCCTGTAACAAGACTTAAATCTTCATACCTATTTGAATGCAAACTCATTTAGGTATAAATTTCTATCTCTTGATATGTGGCTAAAACCCTCAATTATTGGGGTGTGATTTAACGAATATGGGTTAAGATATTTGTTGGGTCTTGCTTGCTGATAGTTTATTTGTAGTTTAATTGTGATTTCGTTTAGTTGTTGTGTATGAATCTAATGAATTTGTAGTTGCGAATACAAGTTTATTTATGTGTTTTTGGCTTGCTCGAGAGAGAGGTCGTAAAACTAAGACCACTAAATTGATGGCCTAAGTAGTGGGTCGACATGAGGTTCAGCCCGAGAGGGTGAGCCCTAGTCCCATATCCTAACACTTAGCTCGAGAGAGTGAGTGGGGTAAGGCGTAGGCTGGCCTTCATGCGGCAAATGAGTGTCCGAGAGGAACCCATTTGAAACGGGGTAAGTTGCTCGATAGATAACTTATTTCCACATAAAGCTTAGCCTAGTCACTATTACTCTATAACTTTTCTATCGAAAACATGTACCCAATACTTTAGATTAACCCGTATTCCAGTCACATCCCAAGAATCCCCCTCTCATTGCTTATATTCCATTGTTAATTTACTGTTTTTATTTATTTGTGATAAAACCCCCATTTGATATTTGACACTTTGTGTCACCCCCTTTTATTTACTATGTTTTTACTCGTTAATGTCTTTAGCTACGACTAGCTATAACTTAATTTTATTTTTCTATAAATTCACAAAACCACTCTCTTGGGACGACCCCAACCCTTGGTTGGGTTATTATACTATTGCATGATCGTAGACACTTGAATTGGAAGTTGTGTCATTGATTACGACAAACATCAAAATGGTGTCGCTGCCGGGGAGTGGTGTTAATTGAGAATTTTTAGATTAGTAGAATTTTTGTTCTTCTTAGTTGTAGTTTACTCATTTAATTTTTAGTTTTGTTCTGTTGATTATGTAAATATTTCAGAAAGCATAAGTGTTAACGATAGAACGGTAGCCAGGTGGGCCACCAAGACGACATCGGAAACCTCAACGATGTCCAAGATCCCAACATCAATGATCCACATCTCATGGGAGGTGTTGGAGCCATTCGTCTACCTCCAGCAGAGGGAAATGCGGTGTTCCACATAATGAGCACCATGTTGCAACTCTTGCAACTAAAGGGACTCTTCAGTGGATTAGCTCATGAGGACCCACATGAGCACCTTCGAAACTTCGTAGATGTGTGTGGACCATTCTCGTTCAAAAACATCTCTCAGGAGTCAGTTCGATTAAGGCTATTCCCTTTTTCGTTGATGGGGGAGGCGTGCAAGTGGCTAGCTAAGTTGCCACGTAACTCGATCACTTCGTGGAAGGAGTTGGTCACCGCATTTAATGTGCGATTTTTCCCTCCCTCAAAGATGATGACTATTCGGGATAGCATCCAAAGCTTTAAGGGTCTGAATGGAGAGCCTCTGCACGAAACTTGGCTCCGGTTTAAGAAATTGGTGCTACAATGCCCAATCCATGGTCTACCTGATAATGTGCTCCTTCAATACTTCTATCGGAGTCTAGACTCGGTAAACAAAGGTGTAGCTGACCAACTCTCGCTCGGAGGATTAATGCAACAACCATATGCAGTAGCAACTCAACTTCTCGATGGCATGACAACCATCAATAGGGCATGGTACACCCGCGAAGACCAGGTCTCACCGGTCACATTTCAGCTATCTAAGGAATAGGTTGAAAAGGACAATGAGAGAGACCAAAACATGACCAAGATCATGACGTAGCTTGACATTTTATCCAAAAATGTCATGGGGGCTGGTGTCCGTAGTGTCAATGCTGTGGGAGTCAGGGGTGCGAATCTTGAGGAAATGAAGTTTGAAGCCATGTATGACGAGGAAGTAAATTTTCTAGCTAACCAAAGCGGGGGCTATCGTTCAAACTACCCAAGGCAGGGTGGTAACCAAGGATGAGTTAGAGACGAAGGCTGGAAGGATCGAGATCGTGAATGGAGGGACCGTAATCCAAATTGGAAGGATGGGGAGAAGGATAAATATGTGCCTCCCCACGAGCATCAGAAGCCCAAGGATTCGGAAGGTGGTAGGTCCGACGATATGCTCTCGCGTATCCTAAACAAAGTTGAAGGGTCAAACAAAATGTTGAAAGGCATGTAAGAAGACGTGTCTACCCTCAGCCAGACTGTCACCTCTCATTCAGTTTCAATCAAGCAGTTAGAGACCCAAATGGGTCATATCTCATCTCATCTCAATCCAAGACAACAAGGGGGTTTGCCTAGTGATACTATGGCTAACCCCAAGAATGAGCTCTGAAGGTGGACTTGCATCGTGCCACGACGTTAACTAAGGCGTTGTTTGGGAGGCAACCCAAAACCTTTTAAGTATTTCCTAATTACTAGTAGAATAATGGTATGTTGTTTGTACATGATAAAGTAATGGACGTGATTGAAATAATATATGGAGGCAAGCAACAGGTCCAGTTGGCGGATCACCGACAAGATCGGCGAACACGACTCTTTCCACCGTCTGACTCAAGGTACTGTCAGCTTGGATCTTGTAAAATTCGGTGGTCTGTAGAAAATTAGTGGCGCGTCGCCGACCATGTCGGCGATCTCGATGTAGACCGTCGATTGGAATCCTCACATGAGCTGCAGATCCTGCCATAGTTGGCGAAGAAACTCGTCACTTGGCGCTTCACCGAGTGAATTGGTGAACTTGACTGACATCGCCGAATGGGCGGAAACTGGACAATTTTTGCAAGCCACAGGTTTAAAAGTTCTATTTCATTCATTTTCTCTCACTTCTTCCTCCTATCAAACTCACACTTGCACTCTAGCCTTTTATTTCTTATACTTTTAGAGTATTTTAGCTATTGAATTGTGCTCGGAGTTGGATTGCATTGCTGCCTAGCACTTCATTGGTATCTATTTGGCATCAAAGGTTGGTAACTCGAACCCAACATTTAAGATATTAACATTGTACTTATTTGCATAATGATTGATAGTGTAAAATCGCTGTTGAGTCTCTGAATTACTGGGATTGCATGTATTATTGACTATAATTCAGTAATTGTTGCGCGATTTGATGGACTCCCATTCAACTGTGCTTTGAGTTGAGTTTTTACGCGGGGGAAATTATGAAACTTCTATGGGTCTTCATTGAAATTATTTTATTTAATCCTAAATTGCATTATCTAGGTTGCGGGGTGAACATCAAGAGAAATGGGTTGAAAATAAACACGTTTAGCTGTTCGGCGAAATGGACAACTCGCCGAATTGCTCAGCGGTTCACCTAATGTTATCATTTCGCCGTTAACTGGATGCCGTAAGTATCGAGTGATCTGTGGCTTTAGGCGATCATCCTAAAACACAAGTCTCACTCGGCGACTCATCGAACGACCCTTTTGTTCGCCTTTGGTTTGCGCCCATATATCATTCGTACATCATTTTTAGCAAATAGCCTAGCTAGATAAGCAGTTCGCCAACTAGCGTGGCAAAGCGAGTCTACACCCAGGACTCCCCTGCACCTGTTTAAATATTGTCTAACTTTGTCTTGAAGTCTTTTACAGAAATGGCTAGACCAAAGGTCGTAGGGAGAGACATGCCACCCCGACATGTAAGAGCACGAGATTTCGAAAGAGACGAGAAGATAGCAGAAATGGCAAAAGAAAGAAGAGAAAGTAAGAAAACAAGCTCCAGCAGAAGGGTCCCCATTGATCCCATCATTCCTTCATGGAAATGTGGAGTCTACACGACTATAAATTCTTTTTTTGCAAGCCATGACGTGGATAGAATGGGTGTTGCTAACATCACTATAGAGGCTAAGGCAAATGAACACAATGAGAACCAGAATGACAATCCGGGAACCATTGTCGAATTTCAGGCTAATGCATCAGGAAACAGTGCTCGACAGATGGAGCAAGTGTGTAGACATGATCCCTTCTTTACCTTTTTCTCTATTCTTTCTTTACTTTAACTGTTGGCTACTTTTATTTGCATTTGAGGACAAATGATTTTTATTTGTGGTGGGGTGAGGCCCACACCTTTTGTGCTGATAAGTGTGTTTTGTGTATATTTGAGTCGTGCTATTTTAAAATTGCGTTAATACGGCTTTTGCTGTGGATTCTTGAGCTTGAGACTCCTTTTATTTTTAATTGCAATATGATTTTGACCCTTCTAATTTGTTTTGAAATTTTCGCACATTTTTGCCACCCCTAGTGAGTTGAATGTGGCTATTCTTTTGCAAAAAATGAGTCTCGGTTTCGATCAATACCGATGACTTTAATAGTGCTCTCAATTGAACGAACATGAATGTGCGGGTATGACGAGGCCAAGTGAAGTTGCGTAAACAATATGTGAACTCTTTGCATCTCGTTGTGATTAGCCATTTATCGAATTGATTCTCTTGTAATGACCATTGCACACTAGCGAAAGTGTGTAGTCTTGTTTGACTTAAGTGTCGATGTCTTGTGTGATTAGCTTGCTTTGAACCATGCATGAATAAAGCTAGAATTTTCCCCGTTAGTTTGATTGATTTAGAAAGGTGTCCTCTTGAGATGATCTTAGGCAACTTTAAAGAGTGTGAGCCAAATTTAACATATACCACTTTTGTGGAATACCCGTGAGAGTGTGAAACTCTTTTGAACACCCTTTGAGCCTTACCTTTTTTTGGAAGAACCTTGATGAACCCTAAACCTTACTCGACCCACTACCTATAATCCTCTTGATTTGTGGTTTAGCGAATAACCAACTTAGGCCAAAAGCCTAAGTTGGGGGTGTGGTGAAAAGGAAAAGGAGAAGTCAAGAAGTGCAGGAAAAGTCTCCCTTAACCCATGGTGTTGCATAATAATGGAACCCCTACAAAAAAAAAAAAAAAAAAGAAAATTGTGGAATAAAGTACAAAAGAAATCGGGTTTCCAAGCAATTCATGGAGGTGAATAAAAAGATGACTTAGAAGCACTAGAAAAAGAATTGATAAAGGAAAAAAAAGGAATGCCTTGAGAATACCACATCTCACGAAGAAAAAGTCACTAAGCCTAAATGACCATACCTTTGCACTCATCCCTATTACAAGCCTTTGAAAGACCTTTTTGATCTTGAGTGAGCTGGACCGAAGATCGATCGGAAAATAAGGCAAGCCTATGGGTGAAAACATGCATTGCGTTCCTCTTTTTGAGTGTGAGTGTTGCATTTGATTGCTGATCTTGAATTGATTAACCTCTGTGTGTGAATATGAAATCATTCTTTATGTGAGGGCATTTAAATACTTTTTGTTGAGCTTGAACTTGCACAAGAAGCAAGTATTGCGAGCATAAGAATCTTTGGTAATGGTGTGTCACAACTTGAATCTTTGAGTACACAATTGATTCCTGCATAAGTAAATTGAGTCTTGTTGTGTGCATTCATGATTGAGTCTTGTGTAGCACTGTTTGAGACATCTATTTGAACTGCTGAACTTGAGTTTTACTTGAGGACAAGCAAAAGTTTAAGTTAGGGGTGTTGATGAGTCCACAAATTAGACTCATTTAGGGATATATTTTAATAGAAATTGTGTCCTTGAATGCTTATTTTATCTCAATATCTGATAAAAACCTTTAAGTTTCAGGTATTTGGAGTTTTAGTGGAAACATGGACACTTAGGCGCAAAAAGGCTAAAAAGAACGAAGAAGCTGAAGCCTGAGCATCGTCAAGCACGCTTGGCGATTCATCGAAGGGATGCACTTCGCCCTTTGTTCCAGTACGCGAAGCCCTGAAGGAGCAGGATAAAAAAGGCGATGAAAGGAGCAGTCGGCGTGTCACCAAATAGTTCCGCGAAGCAGTACTATGTCGCCCAACAACACAGAGCACGACAATACTGAAGGCCAGTGCAAGACGACGACGAGCTACACCAAAGGGCGAATCACCGAGTTAATCGGTGATTCAAACTAACCTCACCGAATGATCCGCCAACACTAATTTCTGAAGTCTATAAATACTAAAATATTTATTAATTTTTAAGAGTCGACCATTTATTTTAATTTTCACAATAGAATAGTACTTTTTTCTCTAAGTGAGAGGGTTTTGGAGACTTGAAGGAGAAGAGGGTTTTCATCTTCAAGATTTGGAGTTGGGTCTCTTAGATTCTTCATTCTTGGCCTGTAACAAGACTTAAATCTTCATACCCATTTGAATGCAAACTCATTTAGGTATAAATTTCTATCTCTTGATGTGTGGCTAAAAACTCCAATTCTTGGGGTGTGATTTAGCGAATATGGGTTAAGATATTTGTTGGGTCTTGCTTGCTGATAGTTTATTTGTAGTTTAATTGTGATTTCGTTTAGTGGTTGTGTATGAATCTGATGAATTTGTAGTTGCGAATACAAGTTTATTTATGTGTTTTCGGCTTGCTCGAGAGAGAGGTCGTAAAACTAAGACCACTAAATTGATGGCCTAAGGAGTGGGTCGACATGAGGTTCAGCCCGAGAGGGTGAGCCCTAGTCCCATATCCTAACACTCAGCTCGAGAGAGTGAGTGGGGTAAGGCGTAGGCTGGCCTTCATGCGGCAAGTGAGTGTCCGAGAGGAACCCATTTGAAACAGGGTAAGTTGCTCGAGAGATAACTTATTTCCACATAAAGCTTAGCCTAGTCACTATTACTCTATAACTTTTCTATCGAAAGCATGTATCCAATACTTTAGATTAACCCGTATTCCGGTCACATCCCAAGAATCCCCCTCTCATTGCTTATATTCCATTGTTAATTTGTTGTTTTTATTTATTTGTGACAAAACCCCCATTTGATATTTGACACTTTGTGTCACCCCCTTTATTTACTATGTTTTTACTCATTAATGTCTTTAGCTACGACTAGTTAGATCTTAACTTTATTTTTCTATAAATTCTCAAAACCACTCTCTTGGGACGACCCCAACCCTTGGTTGGGTTATTATATTATTGCACGATCATAGACACTTGAATTGGAAATTGTGTCATTGATTACAGCAAACATCAATCCACTAGTATAATTTTTGGTTGTTTGTAGGATGCAAATCTTTTAGAATGAGGAGTCAGTGATCTTGATGGTAAGGAAGAAGTGATATGTTGATGCGTAAGTCTAGCCAAATTTTTTGGGCTCTGTTGTGGTCAAAGAAGATAGGAGTAATGGTTTCTTGAGTAAGTCGGCATATTGGACATATTGGGTTGGTGTCGATACCAATGTGGTGTTAGTATGCTCGTGTGGGTAATCGTTCTCGTAAGCATAACTAAAGGAAGACTTTGGGTTTATCCAAGGTCTTAAGCTTCCATATCCAAGAAAAAGAGTAGGGGATGATGTGTGATAAGAGTGAAGAGTTTTTGGACTAATTTAGTGGTGAAGATTCCATTACTATTGATAACTCAATAGGGTGTATCGATATCACCTAGATCTTTGTTAGGGATAATTCCGGAGGCTTGAAGAACTATTTAAGTGGGTAGCTCGAAGGAAATTTTTGACCAATCCTAACGATCTCCATTCAAAAGGGAAAATAAATTAAGTCGATCTTCACCTTGGTTCAAGGGACCATGAAATAATTCTGAGAGGAGGTGTTTTTGGGATCCATCGATGATGTTATACATTAATAGAATGGCCTATCGTAGGGTTCCAGGCTGTGGCTTGGGAGCAAATTTTTCCTCTGAGGAGGATGTTCTTCCAAATGTAGGATTGTGAAGGAGATGCAAGTCTAGAGTTATATACTTATAGATCAAAGTCTTGGCCCATAAGGATGTGTGGTTAGTGTCAAGCCTCCATGCGAGGCTAGTTAGAATAGTTTTATTTTTAACCTTGGCAATGTTACACCCCGATTTTTTTTAAGTTACTACTCGAATCATTCTTCATTTGTGAATAAGATAGTTCCGAGTGATACATAATCGTTCGTAGGTGTTAAGGTCAATTATTTAATGTGGGAATGATTTGGATATGGATTAAGGTCACTAGAATCCCCTAGCACAAAGTTGAGTTGATTTCTTACCGATTGAGTTTCAATATGAGATATTACTTAGGTCAATTTCAAACGATCATATTTCTTAGAATATAAAGTGCTATGTGGGCCATAACCTATCAAACTAAAGGTATTTGACTCTTTTTTTCAACTCCACTAATTTCTCGTCAATACGAGTTTTGAGTAAAAAGTTTTGATCATTTTAGTAATCTGATATAGTGTAGTGACAAATTAACCGATGGGAAAAAATTTAAAAGGGTCAGTTTCATCTCTTTACCTCTAAGAAAATCCTAAACAAATTTCTTGACTAATTAAAGGCCCAAACCAATCAGATTTTCGTCTCTTAATCCAACATACTCTTCTCTTTTAAACTCTAAGGCAAAACCCTAAAGAAAAATCAAAGTAGAAGACTTCCATTCAAGATTTCAATCTTTTTCAAGATTCTTCTTCCATTGATATAAAATTTATGCTTAATTGATCTTGAATTTGTGTGATTTAAGATAAATATATTTTTATATTTGATTATGTTAAATTTACAACATATTGAAATTTAGATGATGATTGGGAACTTAGGCCTCATTTGTTTGTACTTAATGGAGGTCTGAATCTGAATGGTTCAGACATTGGGCCATTAAGTGCATTTTTTTAAAAACCACTTAATGGGTCTAAAAGCGTCTGATTCACTCAGATCTATGAGGGAGTCTTATTTCTATTCAGACTCTTTTTAACGCTAATCTATTTCCTCGTAAATCTCAAACATCATTGTTTTTTCTCCAGTGCGCCTCTCTCCCCTTCTCTCCATTATCAGCATAAATTGTTATTTTTTCTCTTATATGCATTGCTTCTCTCCCTCTCTCTCCACGGTGTTGAATATTTTTCTCTTGAACAAATATGTTTTCAAAAAACTTTTTACAAGTACTTTATTTGTTAATTTTTATCTTCCAAATATTCTTGGTATTACTGTTTGCTTCTCAAAAACTCTGAAATTTTGCTTGCAATTTTAGATTTTGTTTATAAAATTAGAGATTTCGTGTGTGCTTATTTGATAATACAAAGTAGATGCTAAAAAAATAATAATTAGGTATTGTGTCTTTCTAATTCTTTTTTTATTCAAAAAAAAAATGTGGTGCCAAGCTCAATAAAATACACCAAATTATAACAAGATGCATTAAATATTTACACACATGCACAAAAATATTATTAATTTAGGGTTGTCTTTTTTATTTTTACATACTACTTGTTTTTTGTTTATATTCTCAGAAGGCACTAAGCGTTTAACTTCACATTGTAATATTATTATTTATAAAACTAAGAACTTGTTCTAGTTAATAGGGGTAGACATTTGTTTGTGTTACTTTTTTTATTCTTACATGTTTTTGATTGTGCCAAGAACGTCTTAATAAAATTAGTAGCCTAACATGAGGTCTTAAATATTTATATATATGCACAAAAATATTATTAATTTAGGATTTCCTTTTTTATTCTTATATACTACTTGTTTATTCTCAAAAGACACTAAGCATTTTAACTTCACATAGTAATATTATTATTTATAAAACTAGGAACTAGTTTTTTTTAATTATTAAACTAAAAACTAGTTGTAGTTAATAAGAGGTTAAACATTTGTTTGGGTTGCCTTTTTTATTCTTATATGTTATTGGATCTGTGCCAATAATGTCTCAATAAAATTAGTAACCTAACAACGAGTTATAATAAGAAGCCTTAATTATTTACACACATGCACAAAAATATTAATTATTAATTTAGATGTGCATTTGGATGCTAAAAAACAAACAGTCTTAATCATTTAGTGTTCAGATCTAGAGACAACATCTTAATCATTCAGATATGGATTCAGATTCATACGTCTTAATGTTAATGAAAATGTAACACCTCAGATTTGAAAAGAAGAAAAAATTTCAGTTTTTCCTAAAGTCTGGTGCCAGCACAGGCAGAGCCACCGACAGTCCGTCGGTGGGACCATAGACCGTAGGTTGTCCCGTTGTTGGCAAGTCTAAGTTGAGTTGAAATGTCTAGTCCCGTTACTTTTTGAAGGTTCACCAAGACTGCCCGTTGTCCTAACTACGATCCGTAGGTGGGTCTCGTAGGTGAGTCACAGACTTAGTGGAATTTTGAGGGCCAAAAGTGGGACTTACAATGGACATGTACGTACCGTAGGTTGACCGACAGACCGTACAGAGGACATATCGTTTGAAGGTAGAAAACAAGCCTCTGAAACCTCGATGGTTGACCAAGATGGTCCGTGGTTGGACCTACAGACCGTGGGTCCAGCCGTCGACGGTGTCGCCAGTTAATTGTAAGAATGGCTTTTGGGTCTTTTCCTAATTACTCCAACCCAATACTATATCGTTTTACCCTCTATTAGAAACCCTATATAAATGTTTTTACCCCCAAAATGTTCCAATTCAATCCATTCTCTCAAGTTCCCAAAAAAGAACAAGTTCATCCTCTCCAAATATTTCTCTCTAAGGAAGAAAAAGAAGTCAAGTTAGGGTTTCAAGATCAAGTCTCCAAATCACCATTTCTTGTGGGATTTGAACTATAAGGTATGATATTCTTCATCTATGGAGCCCTTTCCTCCATAGAGTTCCTAAATTCCCCAAATTTGAAGTTATAAATCTCCAATTGAAGTTAGAGTCTTCTTCTATGTCATGGGTTCCTTTCAATATTGATATACTTGATTGTTTTATAAACTATTATGCATGAATTGAAATAATTCCATGTTTTTAAGATTAACCCTATGAACCCATGCTTAACCCATGCTTTCTAGATTTTCATGATTGGAAGTGGGTTTTGAACTATGAAAAAGGTGAATTATGGAAATATGCATGTTCTTATGAAATTGATGAATTGTGATATAAGTTGCTTTGAGAGTAAAACATGCATGTTGTTATTGTTGTTGATTATTGTGAAAGGTTTTCTGACATAAAGGATTATAAGGTTGAAAGGTCTTCTCACCTAATATGAATCTAAGTTAAGGAGATATACTGATGAGGCAAGATGCGATTACCATGTCCTCTAATGAAAAGACAAGAGGCGATTAACCATGTACCTTAAAGATAAGATGAATATGATTGATGACTATTCTGTGGGAATTATGCTTAGTACTGAGTGGACAAATGACGATTACCCGAGTCCTATAAACTATGTGCCATCATAGGTTGTCTTAAATAGAGATTAGCTAGTGGATCCACTTAAGCTAGAAGTTCATGGCTCTTACCTTGGCAAGTGAGAACACCTCTTTTCGGTGTGGGGTAGACACCAGATTCCATGTTATAGCTCACGTGGTCTTTATGTTGGTTAAGGCTAATTTCCCACAACAAGTATAACGATAAACTAAGGTTACTTCAAGTATTATTTCACAAGTGTTCAAAGATGAGTTTTACTTGCATTTGACCATGATTACTATGTTGTTTTGTAACCTTTCTCTTATGGTTTTAACTTGGTTTTTGCATGACATGAAATATCCTTTTTAGCATGATTTTATATCTCTATGCATTGCTATCATACTTAGTACATCTTTGTACTAACACATACTCTTGCCTATATCATTTCCAAAATGTAGGGTCTGACGCTTCGATCCCTCATCCCCGTAGCTAGAAGTCACTCTGGCTATACTTAGTAGTGGTGAGTCCTCATGTTCCGAAGGACCAAACCTTTTATTACTGTCTCGCCCCGAGCCTACACCCTGGGCGGGACCGACACCTGGAGACCATTGCTAGCCCCAAGAGAACCCTTGGCTTGGCTTTCTTAACTCAGCGGAAACCTAACTCAAATGAATAACTCCATGCCATGCAAAGACATAAAACAACTTAACTGATAAAATCTGGCCCAAAAGGGGAACTAGAGTCTCAAAATAGAATATTTACATATATATATATGCATAGATGAGAGACTCAATACCAACTGACTGACTGACTGTTTATGAAGCCTCTATAATACTGAGATGGATGTTGGGACAGACCCCGCAACATCCTAATAAAACAAAACTAAGAGAACAAAACAACCGAGTCCTCCGAAAAGCAAGGAGGCTCACCACTGACTCTGGAGTGCTCAGCTGGATCAACGGTGTTCTGGATGCTGATCCTAGGTACCTGCGTCTGCATCACAATAAGATGCAGACCAACTGGCATAAATACATGGAATGTACGAGCATGCGAGCTGGAAAACTAAGCAACACAGGCTAGAAGGATCGCCTATGCACTTCTTCAACATGGAGATATGAAATACCGAATGAACCGCTGCTAGTTCCTATGGTAACTCCAACTTATAAGAAATATCGCCAATCCTCTTGGCTATGCGGTATGGTCCAATATACCGGGGACTAAGTTTCCCTTTCTTACCAAACCTCATAACCCCTTTCATGGGTGAAACTTTCAAATATACCCAATCATCTACTTCAAACTCTAATGCCCTTCTCCTAACATCAGTGTAGGATTTCTGACGACTCTGTGCCGTTTTCAACCTCTCTTGAATCACTTTCACCTTCTCCATAGCTTGGTGAACTAAATCTGGTCCTATCAAC
>JAJOOR010014031.1:0-42073 GCA_036250505.1 Solanum acaule | reverse complement strand
TATTTCAGTTGATAAGAGTTAAGTTCCCATGGATTAAGGCAGTCCCACATCAGTGGAGGGACATGGTGGAGATGTTACAAATTTACAAACCTACTCTATATTTTCATATAGTGAGCTGGAAGTTACCGGATGAGGGATGGGTAAAGTGTAATACTGATGGAGCAAGCAGAGGAAACCCAAGACTGAGCACTTATGGATTATGTATTAGAAATAGTGACGGAGACCTGATTTATGCAGAATCACAGAACATAGGATTGGCTACGAATATGGAAGTAGAGGCTATGACTATATGGAAGGCATTACAGTTTTGCCTAAGTCAAGGATACCAACAGGTGAACCTGGAAACAAATTCCCTTTCTTTGAGAAATATGTTAAAATCTAATTGGAAAATTCCATGGGATTTGGTAGAAATTCTAGAAAACATTCAGGAGAGTATTTCACAAATGAATGTTCCAATCAAGCATATTTTTAGGGAAGCTAATCAATTAGCAGACTACATTGCGGGTTTAGCTATGGATAAGGAGGAAAAACAACAATTTCAACAATACAATCATATTCCAAGCATGGGAAGGAGAATTCTTAATATTGACAAACTCCAGATTCCTTCGATCAGAGTTAAAACAAGGAAAATAAACATCAACTATGACTAACAAGCTTAGTTACAGATTTGAACTCACAGAGTTCCACATTTGTAGCCGGAGGGAGTCCAAAAGGATGAAGCGCGAGAGCTCTAGGTTCACTCTTGTTCGTCTCTCTTAAGAGAGCTCGCAGAAATCATATTTCAGAATCGTGGAACACACCTTCAGGTAAAGGTAGGAAATCAGCTCAGAAATGATATAAGGAGTAGAAAGATAAAAGGACATATACATACCTTGAAAGCTGGTCTTGATATCAATGGAGAGATCCACACATGGAGGATATTAATCACCCAAATTGGAGGGTGGAGAAGACTGCGGTTCGGGGTCACCACGATGAACATCTTCAAAGAGGCGGAATGGTCAAGACAAGGAGGGGGTCGAAGATTCAGAATATGAAACCTTATTTTTAGGGGATTTGTTTTAATACCTGAGCTGGTCACTTTTGGACCGATCAGGGCTGTTTTTGTTTTTTTAGTGGGCCTTTTGGTCCACCTGATTTTTCTCAATAAAGGACCTTGAGTCCAAAATTGATTCAAAAAAATAATTTTAAAATATTTAGTTTTAAAAATGTATATCTCTACAAAAATCTATAAAGAGACAAAATAAAAATAAGAAAAATATAAAACAGTACTTACACTTCCCTTTAACCCCTATCCTAGAATCAGGGATGCATAATTTAAATTTTTTAAAATTTCAATAACCTATAACTTTGGCCTCTTTTTGTTTTTTCAGAAAATTATATTTTGTCAAGAAAAAGAAAACAGTTACAAACGTTTTAGATAAAAAAAATCTCTGATTACAAATTGTTATCTCAATTTTCTTTTGTACTTCTCCTTTTTATATTATTTTATCTGTAATTGTTGTGTTTAATTTATTTTTTCAAAATTCTTGAATTTAAGTGCTAATTTCTATATTCTTTTTCATGTTTATGTTGTCGAATTTTAAAGGTGAAATTTTAACATTTGAAAGATCCTTGAAGTAGAAAAGCAACAACAAATTTACTTCAAAGTAATTGTCAGAGATTTGTTTTTACAGTATTTTTTTTAGAATTTAACAATTTTATTCACTATATTAATTCATATCTCTTATTAGTATTATTTTTGCATATTTTCAACCTTAGTAGAAGATAAATGAGAAATTGTCATAACAAAAATTATAAAATGAGAAATTATATATGTGCTCATTTAAGAGTTTAATACTTCTCATAGCAAAAATTATATTACTCCACATTCAGTTTTTTTAGTAATGATCACAAATTTAATCTAAAATTTAGCAAGTATAATTTTATTTGACAATGTTTTTGATATTTTGTTGAAGTTATCTAAGATTTTATGTTATCTTAGTAGAGGTTAAAAAGATAAACTTGGAGATATAACAAAATTAATATAATGCATATTTTGAGTAGAAATAGAATAGATATAAACTCTATTTTTATTTAAATATGAATTAATTACTATATGTACATTATAAAATCATTAAATGCTACAATTTCTCTTTATTACATGTAGATTTTCAATGCTCATACCGACAAAAGGTTTTAGATATCAATCCTCCAAGAAAGATTTTGGTGTGATTATATTGCAATTATAAGACTTTTATATCCAATTAAAGGTTCACTTGCTTCTTCTTTTTTCGTGTATTCTAAAAAAAACATTTACAAAAATAATTCAAATTGTATTATTATGTTAATTATTTACAGTTTCTTATAGTTATTTCAATTGTTTACAATTTGTTTCTGAAATTTAAATTCCGACAAATTTTAAATCGTATTAATATTTATCTTTAATATATTTTTGAATACATTTCAAATCGGTAAAAAAAAGCTTTTACAAAAAGTGATATTCCAAGGCAAAAGCAGCAAAATATTAAAAAATATTTATTAATAAAACAAAATATTATTAAATATTTATTATTTCTTATTCTTATACTAGAAGTACATTCCATTTAAATTAAGACATAAGTTGCAACAATTTAAGTAATGAACAATTTAAATAATATATATTAGTGCTACAATAGAGCTTTTGTTGTATGTTCTTGTTACATTACTCTCAAACACAACTACTCTTACATTGATTTTGAAAATAAATAAACTACATCCAATTCACATTATACACATATTAATATCTAATCAAATATATGAAAATTTCAATCCAAATCCTTGAAACTTTTGTTCAATGATATGATTGAGTTTATCATTCATCTCGGCAGTAAAATAATTCTTCCAATCTCCAACTTCCCCTCGACGAAAGAAATTTTTATTTGCCACTCCAGCCGACAATTTCCCATTTGTATTCACCTCCAAATTCCTCAAATTTCCAAAGCTACACATTCTTAATATTTCATCCACAACTCCATAATTTTCTTCCTCTATGGAAAATGGACATTCCAAGAATTCAGCCAAGCGTTTAAGCTGAATTTTAGGTTGCTTTTTAATTTCTTCATACATCAAGAAAAGTACTTTATTAGGATTTTCTATACTTTCTTTCCAATAATCCAACACATGATTCCAAAATGGTCCATAAAGACTCACGCCCTTACAAAAATGATCAAACATTTCTTCAATGGAATTGGTATCTTTGTGATTGTCAAGTCTTAAATTATTTGCAAATTGCCACATAGAAATAAAAGTGTCCCTTGAATTCCTACATAAGTAAACAAGTTTGGTTCTTGAGTTCTGGACTGATTTTGGTAATGAAGCGAAGGGCACATGAGTTGCCATGAGTCTAGGTGAAGTGAACAAGGAAAAATCAGGAACTTGACCATCAACATATAGATCAAGTTCCAAGAACAAAACGAGATCATGAGGGTTCTTGACAAGTAAAGGTTGATCTAGTTCAAAAATAGGATTGCTCTTTCGATTCACTAATGCAAATAAAAGTGATTTTAACCAAACAATTCCTGATTTTGGAGTTGTAATGAGAATGATATCACTATCTTGAGCTTGAAATTGTTGTTGGCATGTCATCACACCTTGAATTGCTCTTGATGATGACCAAAAACCTTGATAATTGTAGATAGTTGATTCCATCCATCCTTTTTCTTTAGGTAGGGTAGAGAGAAATTTCTTCCACTCTTCACTTGAGTCCTCTTGTAAATATTTGGGAGGAGAAATTTGAGATGTTGTCATTGTTTTGAATTGAATGTTTTCTTCAAGTTTGAGATTTATATAACATATATATACACAGGTAAACTTATTATTCACGTGAATATTTTAGTCATACACTACATGTGAGCTCTCTACTTCACGCTTTTCATGTCTTTCTATTAACAACTTTTAATTCACTTTTCTTGTTATTCTTTATCAAGACTCAAGAGTGGTGTTATTAGCGTGAGTGTCTTACAATAATTAGTGCGTCACATCACACTTCATGCTATGTTTTTGTGAGTGCAAAAAAGAATTTATCTTTAAAGAGGTGATTCGTTATAATTTGTTTTAGACTTTTTAAATTATATTTTTAAAAAATTTGATATCCAACCAAACAATGTCACGTTATTAATTGAAACAAAAAGAGTAATATAATAGTGATAAGTAGCTAGTGGTGTGAAAATGAAAATTGAAAAAACCTTAGGAACAAGGTATTGCATCTTGTTATCCAATATTAAATAAATAAAAAACTTAGAGATGAATGTGAAGATAATACAATAATAACAATTTTTTCAATGTAATTTGATAAATGTTGTTCGAAAGGATAGTTATATATAACCTAAAGCATATAGAGTTAGGTATGAAAAGAAAATACATGAGTAATGAAGAAGTTATGTTGAAACAATGGAGAAAAGGATAGTATCAATAAAAGATAGTACGATAACCGAAGCAAAAGAAACAACATGTAATAATAAATCAAAGAGTAAAAAAGCATGAGAGTAATAATAATACTTTTAAAGAAAATTGGGTCATATTCTTGGTAAGTTAATCATCGGCTTCCATATCCTCCTATCTAGGATCATATCTACGATAAGCTTCAAGTTTGTCATGTCTTGTCCAATCACATTTCTACAATAGTTTTTTGACCTACTGTCACGCCCTGAGCCTACACCTTGGGCGGGACTGGCACTCGAGAACCATTGTTGTCCCTAAGCGAACCCTTGGCCTGACTTACTTACTAAGCGGAAGACTTAAACATAAGAAATAGTCTCAAAATATAACTCATGCAATAACTTAAAGAGATATAAAGCTTAGCCAAAAATGGCAACTCAAGTCTTAATGTATACAACTTAAAAATAAAGACTAAAGAACTATAACTACTCGTCTATGAAGCCTCTAAGCCAAAGAGGGATGTCGAGACAAGACCCCCGATCATCCTAACAATTGAAATACTAGAAACCAAAGTAAAATGAGTCCTCCTAAAAGCAAGGAGGCTCACCAACTGACTCTGAGTGCTCAACTGGATCAACGGGGCACTAGATGATGATCCTGATTACCTGTGTCTGCATCATTAAACGATGAAGGCCAAATGGCATTAGTACATTGAATGTACGAGCATGTGAGGGGAAAACTAAACATGACATAAGCTTGAAAGGAATCTGAAAGGAACACTTACCTTGGCTTTACTCAACTCATGAATACTTAGCTCAAATGCAAAGTAAAAACAACAATAAAGGTGCAGTTTAAACAAAGCATTTAAAACAATAGGTGATAACTCAATATGTTAAAGAAATGCAATAACAACTCAGTTTACTCATATAATAAAGTAATGTAATATTGTCGGAGTTTCTCTAACCGACAACCATCACTATGAGCCTAAGTGATGATACAACATCTCACCCACGCTGCCAGAACTGTCATATACTTTGCCGTTATATAGAACACCTCAACTAAGTGGATCCACTAGTCTATGCTAAAAGGCACTAAGGAATCATCTAAAAAGTATGATCCTTTCTACCCATGATGGCTACATGGTTTATGGAGACTTGAGTTATTATGAACTTGCGTCTCGATATCGGTGCTCAATACTACTCCCAAAATATACTCAGCTCATATGTTTTGAAAACAAAACTCTTTCTTTGGTTTGAGATAATTACTCAAAAACTAGCTCAAAAGCTCTCTTGGAAATCAGTGTTTCCTCTCTTGTTTATATGTGAAAACATATACCCTTTGGGAATACTTAGTTCTCATATACTCTTTTTGAAGAAATGAACTTCATTTGTTACTCTTACTTAACTCAAAACTCAAGTCTTAAGACAAGATTAAAACATTTGTAAAAGACTTCTTGGAAAGACTCTATGAGCTTTCTAGATGTGGCTTTTAACTTTCCTTGAATTTGAATTAATGGATTCAAGGTTATGATTCAAGTTTATGGATGATTTCTAAGTGTTTAGAAGACATTTAGAGTAGTTAGAATCAATAGGAAGTGTTAGTACACTTTAGAAGGACTTAAACAGGCTAAATAACGAAAAATGGGTGAGGGCAGAGGACCCGGGCGCGTTCCTGGAGCTCATTTCTGGCGCACTACTGGCATGCCGCCCCAGCCTTCCTAGCGCTACGGGGGCGCACCGAGCTAGCCTCTCCCCAGGCAAACCCGACGAATGTTTCAACTCGTTTTCTAATCTAAATTCGACTAAACTCGATCCCTTTTCTCAAATTTTCTTTAGAATCAGATACCCAACACATATGCACAAAAATCTAACTCAAACAACTCAAGGAATCAACACTTTATTCTCAAGAAACTCCTCAATCTCAACCCAAGTTCAAGAATGAAAGCAATTCAAGAACACCTATCAAGAACATTCAAACTTCCAATCAGTTTAGAACGAATTCACGCTGAATTAAACATGTTTGGCACGTGGGTGAACGAACCCAATGTTATGAAAGTCTCACATACCTCGTAGGGATTAACCCTTGGTGAAATCCACACGAAATTCTCCAAGAAATCGACGAACCTTGAACTTTTCTTCTCCTTTCTCCTCTATTCTCTTTTCTCCAAGCCTTAACTTCCAATTTTCTAAACTGATCTAATTCTGATTAGACCCCAATTAAACTCCCAAAAACAAAATAAAATAATTGGTTAAGGAAAAGACCAAACTACCCTTCAAAAATCCGGATTGGACTTTCCTTATCCAAACAACCCAACTTCTAATGGCCATATCTTACTCTTATGAACTCAGAATCGCACAAACTCGGCGGCGTTGGAAAGATAATTCCAAGATCTTTCCTATGGTATCTGAAGGCACACCTAACTCATCTTGAGCTAGGAGTTATAGTCGTTTGAAGTTGACCAAAAACTCAAACTTAACATAACTTAACCAATTTTCCAGATTTTTCATTCTTTCCAAAAATGACTCTTTCTAATTCTAGCTCTTTCTAGTTCTTTCAAATAGCGAGGTGTTACAATATCTCCCCCTTGGGAACAGTCCTCCTCGAATGAGATTACTCTTAGTACGCTAAGGGTGTAACATCTAACATTTAGCTCAAACACCCAACAAGCAAATCTAATACATCAAGTACATAAATTAAAGAGTACTAAGAAGAGAATTAGTACCTTGGTCTAAAATTTCTCCGGGCTCAAAGAGATGTGGATATCTCTTCTTCATATCCTCCTCAGCTTCCCAAGTAGCTTCCTCAACAAAATGATTCCTCCAAAGGACTTTGACTGATGTTACTTCATTGGTTCTCAACTTGCGAACCTGGCGGTCTAGAATCTGAACAGGGATCTCCTCATAAAATAAGCTATTCTTGATACCAATATATTTAGTTGGTATGATAAGCGAAGGATCTCCTATGCACTTTTTTAATATGGAAACATGAAATACCAGATGGACCGCTGCTAACTCTTGTGGTAGCTCCAACTCATAAGCTACATTGCCAATCCTTTTGAATATTTTGTAAGGACTAATATACCGGGGACTAAGCTTCCCCTTCTTACAAAATCTCATAACACCCTTGATGGGTGAACCTTCAAGTAGACCTAATCGTCTACTTCAAACTCTAACTCCCTTCTCCTTACATCAGTGTAGGATTTCTGATGACTCTGCGCTGTTTTCAACCTCTCTTGAATGACTTTCATTTTCTCCATAGCTTGATGAACTAAGTATGGTCCTATCAACCCAACTTCACCAACCTCAAACCATCCAATAGGAGATCTGCATCTTTTCCCATAAAGAGATTCATAAGGAGCTATTTGGATGCTAGAGTGGTAACTATTGTTGTAAGAAAACTCAATAAGAGGTAGGTGATCATCCCAATTACCTTTGAAATCAATCACACAAGCCCTCAACATATCCTCTAAGGTCTGAATAGTGCGCTCTACTTGACCATCTGTCTGAGGGTGAAAAACAATACTTAAGTTCACCTTTGAACCCAAGCCTTTCTGAAAAGATTTTCAGAATTGTGCAGTAAATTGCTCACCTCTGTCTGAAATAATCGAAACTGGCATCCCATGAAGTCTAACTACCTTTTGAATATACAACTTAGCGTAATCTTCTGCTGAATGGGTAGTCTTTACTGGCAAAAAGTGGGCAGATTTTGTCATTCTATCGACAATCACCCAAATGGAATCATGTTGCCTGCGAGACTGTGGCAAAGCAGTAATGAATTCCATATTAATCATCTCCCACTTCCATTCCAGAAGTTCTATATTCAGAGCCATACCACCGGGCCTTTGGTGCTCTACTTTAACTTGTTGGCAATTCGGGAACTTAGCAACAACTCCCTTTAGATATTTCAAGCGTGAAGATGATGATTGTTATTATTTTATTATTACCATAACAATATATTACTATAGTAACCATCATCACACATAGAAGCACCTAAAATACATAGTCAGTCAATTATTAAAATTTTGTAACAAAGTCTAACTTTTTTTTTTGGTTAAAAAATCACTCTTCTATAGGTACTAAACACAATGGGCCCGTGCAAGCACAAACCCACTATTTGTTACTTTGTTTGTCTCAATTTAGGTAGGTAATTTATGATATTTTTAATGTAAATAATATATGTTACTTTTCTTGTTTCAAGTTATGTAGCACATGTGAAATTTTGAGAGTTAATCACATTTTAATATATTTTTCAAATATTTTAAGTTGTTAATTATTGTAATTTATAGAACCCTTAGTGTAACTTTCAAATAATAGTATATTACTCACTCAATCCCAATTATGCATTACACATGAAATTTCGAGAGTTGACTGAATTCTTAGTAGTATTTACGTAATTTTCAAATAATATATGTTACTCAAACAATTCTAATTATGCAATACATGTGAAATTTTCAGAATTAATCAAATTTTTAATATAATTTTGAATTATTAATTATTATAATTTTATAGTATTTATTTTGTAAATTTCAAATAATATATGTTACTCTCTGTCCCAATTTATGTGATCACATGCAAAATTTTGAGAGTCAGCCAAATTTTTAATATGTTTTTAGAATATTTTAGGTCGTATTATTATGATTTATAAAACAATTTTTTCGTAGTTTCAAAAAATAAGTTCCTCTCTCTGTGTATTCTAAAAGTTGACCCTTAGCTCCTCTTCTACTCTTTTTGTTTTGTAATTTAAAAAATATGTTCCTTTCTTTGTCAAGTCGAAAACATGATCCAAAGCTCCTCTCCTTTTCCCACTTATTATATAGAGTAAAATTTTAAAAATAAGTTCCCCTATAAGTAAATAATGGAACTTGACCTTAAGCTCCTCGTTTTCCCACTTATTATATATATATACACACACATTACTTTAAAATGATAATTAAATTTCAAATTAGGAAAATAATTTTATAAGAAATAAAATTTAAACTATTTAAGATAAATTATATTTATCTATATCTAGCAAACATTAAATTCTATCTTGAACAATATCACAATTATAAATCATTTAGCAAATTTAAGAATATTCATAATATTATATTATAACATTAACTTAACTTGAAAAGTTGTGATTTTTAAAATATATGATATAAATTTTAATTCCAAGACAACTATAATTACACATAATATGCTTTAGCAGATAAAGTTCAAATCAACAATTTCTCATTCACATATAATTCAAATTAAAATTTAAAAAATTCAAAATATACTTTGAGTAAATCTAAAATAGTGGTTGTATTAACTAAATATTTTTTTTACCTTTATATCAATTTTCTATTATATTTTTACACAAATTTAAAATAGTAAATAATAATTTGAATCTTTTAATTTTGAATAATACATATATAAAATGTATCAACATGTCATTTAATCTTATGGTATCGTATTTCATATAGAATGTTAAAATAAATAAATTATTAACATAATTTTTTTATTCAAACAAATAGGAAAAGATATTTGATGTTTGATCAAGATAAAATTATCATAAAATTAATAGTATCCTTCGAAAACTTTCAATATAATATATTTATAAAGCTAAAAGCATAACTAATATATATATATATAATATTTTAATACAATAAATTAAATTGTGTACTAATAATATTAATTTAATGTGCTCAACTAAATAAGTTAATCATTCGTATTATTATATTATTATAATAATGATAATAATAATAATAAATTAAATCTATTATTAGATGCATAATACATTTTATTAATTAATATTAATTATAAAATTATTACATTTTAAATCATCCGCTCAATGCGCGGACATGTATACTAGTATATATATGTTATGCCTTGGGCCTACACCCTAGACGCGACTGGAACTCGAGACCCATTGCTGGTCCCCAAGTGAACCCTTGGCCTAACTCATTACTCAGCGGAAGACTTTACAAAATTGAAATTGCAATTTAAACTAAACTCAACTCATAAGGATATCATAAAATAAGATAGTTTATTCAGTGTACTCAAATGAACATAAATGTTCAACTCACAGTCTTCAAAACATCAACAAAGGAAATGGTAAAAAGACTACTCAACTACTACTTGTCTATGAAGCTTCTAATAACTCTGATGGACATCGGGACAAGAGCCGCGAAATCCTAACAAAACCAAACTGAAATATTTAAATGGGAATCCTCCAGAAGCAAGGAGGCTCACCAAAGCAACTCTGGGACTCGACTGGATCAACAAAGCGCTGGTAGATGATCCAGAATACCTTTATCTACATCATAAAATGATGCAGGCCAAATGACGTAGGTACATTAAATGTACGAGCATGTAAGGGAACTCTAAAGCATACATAAGCTTGACCCGAAAAGAAAAGAACACACTTACCTCTTCTCAAACTCACCCAACTCAACCAAACTTAACTCAACTCAACTTAACTCAACTAAAGAATAAGATACTCAACTTAGTAATAAGGTACTCAACTCAATGAAACATTGTTCAACTTAACTCAATGAAATAGGGCTCAACTCAACAATAAGGTACTCAACATAATGAAACATAGTTCAACTCGACTCAATGAAGTAGCGATCAACTCAACAATAAGTTACTTAACTCAGTGAAACATAGTTCAACTCAACTCAATGGAATAGGGCTCAACTCAACAATAAGGTACTTAACTGAGTGAAACGTAGTTCAACTCAACTCAATGAAATAGGGCTCAACTGATCAATAAGGTAATTAACTAAGTGAAACATAGTTCAACTCAACTCAATGAAATAGGGCTCAACTCAACAATAAGGTACTTAACTCAGTGAAACATAGTTCAACTCAACTAAATGAAATATGGCTCAACTCAATAATAAGGCACTTAACTCAATGAAATACAGTTTAACTCAACTCAATGAAATAAGGCTCAACTAAACAATAAGGTACTCAACTCATTAAAATAGAGTTCAACTCAACTCAATGAAATAATGATAATAACATGGAATGTGTAAAGCTTTGAAAGCAGTAGACAATAACTCAATGTATATGAAAATACAATAAAAAACTGTTTTACTCTTATTTGGGAGATTCTCTAATCGATAACCATCACTATGAGCTACGTGATGATACAACGTCTCGCCCACGCTGCCAGAACTGTCCTATACCTTCCCGGGGTATAAGACATCATCAACTAAGTGCATCCACTAAGCTATGCTAAAAAGTAATAAGGAATCTTCTAAAAAGTATGCTTTACCCATGTTGGCATACATGGTTTATGGGGTCTGTGAGTTGTCTGAACTCTCCCCCATATCGGTGCTCAATACTACTCCCAATAATATAACTCATGCTCATATGTTTAAAAATATTTCCTCATCCTCAAACTTTGAGATTATTGCTCAAAAAGTTCTCTTAAAAGAGAGTGCTCAAAACTCCTCATGAACTCATTTGGAAATCGAAGTTTCCTCTCATTTTAAATTAAAAACATTTACTCTTGGGAATACTTAGTTCCCCTATATTCATTTTGAAAAATGAAACTCAACTCTCCTCATTGTCATCCTCATTTACTCAAGTCTTAAAACAAATTATAAATAATTGTAAAAGACTTCTCAAAATAGGGTTAATGCCGAATTATGGACGTGAATGACTCAATTCAAGGTTTCCAATAAACATATATAGAACTCAATCCTCGGAACTCAACTACTCCAGAATTCAAAGACTCAATGAGACTACTCATCTCAAGAATGCTCGACTCATAGGGTTCATGCGGAATTATGGGCATGACCCACTCAACTCAAGGACCTCCATGTATAACATATGGTAATCCATAATTATGAAATATAGTTTCAAAAAGATTAGGAACTCAATACTCAAGAACTTAGAACTCGAAGATACTACTCCTCGTAAAGATACTCAATTTATGGATTTCGTGGGGAATTTATAGGCATGAACGACTCAACTCAACAGTCTCAATAATAATGTATAACTTATGGGTAAAACTCTTCTCATTCTCATACATACTTCCTCAAAACTTAGCTCAAATCGATAGTTGATCTCAAGGGATTCACAATTTAACTCAAAGACTTTCGTGAACTCTACTCTTAACTCTTTCTTGAATTTTAATTATGAATTCAATGTAACATCCCGCCTAAGAAAGAGCTATATTTAGAAAGATCTAAATTGGAAATAGCTAAATTAAATTTTTTGGCAAGTTATGCTAAGTTATGAGTTTTAGGTCAACTTCTAACGACCATAACATTCAATACATGATGAGTTAGGTGGTCCATAAGATATCAAATGAAAGGTTTTGGAATCCTCTTTCCAACACCACCAAGTGTTCTAAATTTTGAGTTCGGATGAGGGAGAAATGATCATTTGAAAATTTTCCTATCAAGTTAAGAAAAAGTTACTCGGATTTAAGAGGGGAATTTTGGTCTTTTACTTACCCTTTTAGATTTAAGCGAGTTTTGGTAATATTAGGGGTCTAATCTAATTTGGTACAGTTTTAATAATCCTAATTTATGCTAGGGTTTTGAGAGGAGTTCAAGATGAGGAGAAAAAGAGAATAGTCAAGGCGTTCTTCAAGTTTTCTTGCAAATTCGAAAGTTGTTTCGCCAAGGGTTTAATACCTAAGAGTTATGTGAGTTCTCATAGTGTTGGGTTCGTTCACCCACACGCCAATCATGTTATTTTCAGTACAATTTCATTCTTGAAGTCAAAGAAATTGAGTCTTGATGAGTTTCATTGAAGTTCATTCGTAATCTTGATTGTTGAGGTTTTTGTTGAGTTCTCGAGATATGTTTGAGTACTTTGAGGGTTGTTTGGAGTGGATTATCATATATTTCACGCCTCGAGCCTACACCCTTGCGGGACTGGCACTCGAGAACCATTGCTGGCCCCAAGTGAACCCTTGGCATGACTTAACTCTTAGCGGAAGACTTAATTAACATGAAATAGTTTCAAAAGATAAACTCATGCAATAAACTCACAATGTCTAAAAAGGAACATTCAATTGGCCAAAAAGGTAACTCAAGTCTTAGAACAAAACAACTGAAATGAACAAGATGCATAAACTAATGTGTATTTATCTTTGAAACCTCTACTAACTAAGATGGACGACGGGACAAGACCCACGACATCTTACTAACAAAAGAAATGAGTGAAAGTAAACAAGGGATTTGTCACTACCCAGGGGTACACCCTAGATGTAACATGGCGTACAAGACCCCGAGAGGCCTCATACAAGCCAACCTTTAATAACATAAGATAAAAGAAAATGGTGTGGAAATTTAAAATAATTTCAATAACATCAAGTTTCATAAAACGAAGCGGAAGTCTTCAACTCTTGTCTCAAACCATCTAATACATGAAAGTCTTAGGGACACAACCCATACAATAGTTCTAAAACATAAAATGAAAGACATAAAGTAAAGGTGACCAAATCCTCGATGCTATGAGGACTCACCAAATCTTCACTTGCTTGCTCTACTATGAACCTAGCCACGAGGATGAAAGTCAATGTCGCCGGACCCTTCATTTGATAAGAATGTAGCCAAGAGTATGCGTTAGTACAAAAATGTACTAAATATGATGGCTAGTATAAATCATCAACATAAGCATAACATAGGCATTAGTCAACATAAGACATATACCCTAATCATAAGAGATAACAACACAAGTCATAAGCATATTCAATGCACATAAATCATCAACATAAGCATAACATAAACATTAGTCAACATAAGACATATACCCTAATCATAAGAGATAACAACATAAGGCATAAGCATATTCAATGCACATAAATCATCATATCATGAGAGGAACACTTCTCAAGTGACCTCAACTTTTTCTTACTCATTGCATAGGTCTTTACCTCTATTCATACATATCAAGGAAAACAATTAAATTAACAATCCAAGCTAAGCTATCTTCATATAATCAATCTCATATGGAAACATACTTACAACACTTCTTTGAAGTAATCTTGTTTCATCATAAACATGCTACTTTGGTTAGTGACTTGTCCCTCTTTAGTCATTCTTACTATTCATGGAAGAGTATCTCTCTACTAATCCAAGACACATCATCACTCATGAATGGTTACAATTTACCAATTCAAGGCTATCAAGGAAAAGCACCTCTTTGTGCTAGACCAATCTATCATGGAAAACATCCTCTCATGCAAGTCCAAGCTACTCAAGAAAGGGTACTATTGCTCAATCCAAGCTATCATGAAATGGTGTGACCTCACCAAGTCAAGCTATCATGCAAGCATTCTATTATGCTAGTCCAAGCTAACCTTTGGAAGGGTACGATTTCTCAATCCAAGGCTATCCATGAGGTCTTCTACTCAATCTACCATGCCTGGTCTTGTCTTACCAAGTCAAGCTATTCATGAAGGGATTTCATATCACAACTTCAAGCTATCATAGTTCATATATGCTTTGATTCATTTTAGGTGAGTAAGCCTTTCAACCTAGAATCATTCTATGTGAGAGAACCTTTCACATTATTGTTCATATGTGTTCATGAGAATGTCCTTTCAAGCAACACTACATCAATATCATAATCATGACACTTTACTCTCAAAGTGTCCTTAAAACATTTACATAGATTTCATAATAACATACATGCATTCATAATATAGGTCATGTGGATAAATCCTTCCACAACAATCCTATCTACAATCAACATTCATCATATAAGCTTTACTCTTAAAGCCCTAGTTATTATCATTCATCATACATGCCTTAGTCTCAAAACAATTCTAATATCAAATCCTACAAGTCATAATTCATCATATATACTTCATATTAATCAATTCATTCTTATATGAGTTACTCTTAAGCAATTCACATCTATATGCTTCAATCTCATGTAATCTAATCAAACTTCATCATATAGCCCCCAATCTCAAGCACTACTAACTATGATTCTTCATGCAGTCATTAATCTCAATCAATTATTGTCTATATGCTTAAATCTCAAGATATCTACAATATATCATCAATTTTAGAAGATTACATCTAAATCCTCAATTTCCCCTTTCATGGCATAAAATCCAATATCATTAATTCTTGGTTAGAAACAAGGGTTATGCATGGGTACATGTGAATTCATCCTATAAACATGTAATTCTACCAATTAAATCATAAACAATCATAAACAACCATAATCAATTCAATTGGATCATAACCCATAACATTAGAAGAAACCCTAACTAGAATTGAGAAATTCTTCTTCTAAATTAGGGAAATCATGGGGCTCCATGGATGAAAGGATTCCATGGATGAATAAACCATGATACCTTGATTACAAAGCCCACAAAGCTTGGAAGAATGGAGACTTGATTTGACCTAGCTTGAACCCTCTTATTCTTCTTCAACTCTCTAGAGAGAATTATTTGAGAGGGGAACCCAATTCTTTTGGTGAGTTTGAGAGAATGACTTAAATGACTTAATTTAGGGGTCTAAAGTACTTATATAGGCGGTCTAGGCTTAGGCAAAACAACACCACTTAAGTCTAATAAAAACCGGAAAATACCTTTAAGCCCTCATCTTAACCGCCTCAACTGCCCAAAAAGTTCCAACCACGAGACCCCGCCGATGGACCGTGGATGGACCTACAGTCCGTCCTGGTCGGGCGTGGTCTTGACAGATATTTTTGGCCATCCACGACACCCCTAGCCACGAGCCGTGGACCCATCCACGGGGTGTGGGTCCTGACCGTGGTTCACTGCCTCAGACAGTTTTTTCCATTGGGCCTCTTCATGGGCCCATAATTGGTCCTTGTGGGTTGGCACCTTGAGGTCCTAACATGCTATTCTCTATTTTGAATTCGGGGTGTTAGATTATCTCCCCGTTGGAATCATTTGTCCTTGAATGATGTTCTAGTCACTTCTTAAGGGAAACGACTCAAGACTAGCAACCCATCATGCATGCAACTTATCTAAATGCACACAACCGAGTAGGAATCATCACACCAAGCTAAACATGATCAATTCATCACATGGGAGGTAGGAAATACATCTAACAACCCAAAATGCATAAAATCTTAACATTTCTCATGTTCAAGGATGAACTTACCATCTCCAATCTATAAGCCGGCTCGACACAATCTCATGGAGCCTATATGCAATCTATACTCATAACATTCATCCAATGAGGAATCTTTCAACTCCAAGCCACGATATGTTTCACAACTCATCTCATGAAGTCTATAGGCAATTCATAATCAATGCACTACAACATGAGGAAAATCAATCATGCAAAGTCATTTTCTTTCTGAACACAAGTTCTTTATGAACATGCACAACATAAGGAAATCATGGTAACATCTAAAACACATGACTTCACACAAAGAACAAACCACGAGGAACTCTTCATCTCAAGCTAAAGGAGGAGTGGAAGGAAAAAGGATGAGTAGCCTTTAGAGAGAGGTGAGAGCAAGAATATTTTATTTGATTGCAAGTCCTAAAGTGGTATCTTCGGAGGGGTAGATAATTGGGTTCAGAGACGTGTGATTTCATTCATTTTACTCTGGCTATGATAATAGTGTCATAGATTCTTCGGATTGGTTAAAAACTATTGGAAAAGACTTTAGAAAGGAGTGTACAGACGTTCAACTAGAGTGTGATGATAAGTTCTTTTGAGGTTTTAAGTTCAGTAATGAGTACTATTGAATTTTTAGCGATTGATATGGTAAGATCTATGGAGAGGGGATCAATGATAATCTAAGATTCATGAATTCATAAAAATCTTCAAGGTATGAGCTAATGTTGATAGATAAGAGGATTGAGTAACATAATTAGATTTACAATTCAAATTTTTCATTGTACGTTTACATTTATGGTGATATGTTTTGTCAAGGTATGGATTTGTATGGTAAGAAATGATCGATTACATTAAATATTGAGCATTTGGAATGACTTATGTGTGGTTTGTGTCGTAAAATTTATTACTTCGGATTACTAAATGACCTAAGAAAGGGTTTCACTTAAAAGTGTTGGTTTAGAGTAAGGTTAATGGTTGGAGTGGTTATGATGGTTGTTAGTATTGAGAATGTGGGCTTTAATGGAATGATGTGAAGAGTATGTGGAGTTTGTTAGATAGAGTATATGTACGATCGTAATGAGGACCAGATCGGTGGACTGTGGGTAGCTAAATATCATATGAATGGAGTCAACTGAATGGAAATGTTTGATATGGGTTCTTTAGAAGAAACATTTAGTGTTATTCATCCATGGTTCTGTACATTCTTATGGGACCACCTATTTTGTTCTGTACATGATTGTGAGTATGATTCACTAGTTATGCCCACACATACTTTCACTTTTGTGGATCGATCCCTAGTGGTGGATCGGGTGTATCGATCATTTGCCACGACTCTAGGGTACCCCCTAGACGTAAGAAGTCACACAATGCCCCTAAAGGCACCATGTAAGCCACTTAGCATAATCATCACATGAGTAAAGAACCATAAAGAGTAAAAAGACATTTTTCACAAGTCTTTAGAAGTTTTCATAAAAGCAAAGTGGAAGTCTAGACATTTTCTCATTTAGCCATCTATTACAATCGAAGTCTCAAAATAGGGTCACAACCCTTACAATAGAAATCCAAAATGAAATACAATAGAATGAAAGGAACAACAAAACATCATTCGTCCTCGGATCCATGAGGACTCACCACAAGCTTTGGAGAATAGTCAATCCAAGCTTTGAACAAGAAGAAAGATCACTTCAAACGTCGGAACCTACACTTTGTGGAAAAATGTAGAAGAACTATGGGTTAGTACAAAATTGCACTAAGTATGGTAGCCATGCACAAAACCATGAAAATATGCTAAAAAGGGACAATTTTAATTAAAGAGCATGCACTTTATCAAGTTTGAGAATCATCGTGAAAAGTAGAGTGAAAACATAATTCGTGAACACATTCAATATATAAGTCATCACATCATAATAGAAACCCACAATGAATACCCTCAAAGTCTACTTGTGCCATGCATAAGTAAGATCCCATAATCCTACCCATGCTAAGTAAAACTCCTTGAGCAACCATAGTTAATAATTTATCTTTTAATTACATTAGGAATAAGCCTTAATCGACATAGACCATGTGAGCATAACATGGAATCCGGTGTCATGCCCCACACCGAAAAGAGGTGTCCTACTTGCCTAAGGTAGAACTAAATGTATTAGCTTTTAGGTGGATCCACTAGCTAAAGACCTATGAGGGCACATAGTTATAGGATACATAGATGCTTACTAGAAACCCAACCTTACTTAACGGGGGAGCTTCCATCTCATGAGATTAACTTTAGAAACCCGACCTTTCTTAACGGGATAGTCTCTATCTCATATTCAATATCCATTCGGTGCTAAGAATTACTTCCCACAATTACATGTTTAGTCTTGATTTGCATTACAAACATGAAGGAGTGTCTAAACCCTCCATCCAACACAATTCATAAAATAGCTCATAGATTCAATAGGTGAGAATGGACTTTCAACCTTGATATCATCATATAGTGAGAAGAACTTCCACATCATGATCATTATGTGTTTATGAGAATGAACTTTCAATTAACACAATAACTAGATTATAATCATGTTCATAAAGAATGCATACATTAGTTAATAGCAATCAGTTATTTGTTTCACAACCCCCCCCCCCCTTTACTTACTTGTCTCGAAAATAAGTTGACTAAATGAATATAATAGTGAGTTAAGTTTAAGTCTAAACCATATTCCTCATGGGATCAACCCCAATCAACAAGTTGGGTTCTTTATTTGATAACCATCGCGTATTAGTGTCAAGGTTGTTAGAGTTCAAAGTAGAAACCGATGTCTTACGCACTCTCCGACTTGGTTTACTTGTAAAGTAATCATCTTCACCGAAACTTTGAAATTTTCATTGTTTAAATTGTGAAGTCACTATATTGAACTTGACCTTGGGTAGTTAATTGCTTGGTATATTTGTTGAAATCTAGTGTAGATCCTACCCTTGGAACGATGGTGTGTGAGTGTGTTGTAATCTGAACTTGAATAATTAAGGTTATTGGGTCTAGTTGGAAATTTTGACTTAGGGCTTCGTTGTTTCTGTATTGATAATCAAATGTTGCATAATCGAAACCCTAAGAATGATGAACTACCACATAACTTGTTGAAATGCATGTTTAGACTCGAAGTAGTTATTGATTGTGTGTTTTAAAGTGTTGTATGAAATTTCGGAATTGAATGCCTGGCACAGTTGTGGTACACATCCACAACCGATGGACCGTAGGTCCACCTTCGGACCATAGGTCATGGTCCGTCGACTGCATTTGCAACAAATATTGACTAAGTGGTGAACCACGGTGTGGACTACGGTCTGTCGTTCCACCAACGAACCATTCTGCACATTCGTGGTTCCAACTTCAGAAACCAAAAAAGGGACCCTCTGACCTACAGAGGGGACCCATGGCCCGTCACTCCATCGACCGACCGTAGGTACCCACCATGGGTCACCAAACCTGTTACTGCCTGAATTTTTTTTTAATTTTTGCCTAAGTTTTAATCTTGTTCTAAATTTTTTTCTTGGGCATTCTTGTGTTGTTTAGGTACTAACTAGTCTTCCACAGGTATCATGGCATCGAAACAAGCTCAAGTGTACGCAAGGGGGGGGGGGGCAAGTCTAAGTCTGTTGCCCTGTCCCACCATGAGTACGTCTCTGAGGCCATTAGAGACTCCCTCACTGCCCCCCCAGACTGCGACGAACCGAGCTTGGCAGATACTTACTTCTAGTGACGAGGTCGAGGTCACTGCAGCAACAACAGAGTCACAGTCCAACTCTAGTGCCAGTGGTACTTTCGGCTTTTCTTATGAGGCCGATAGCACTGGGGATGCCTAGGATCCCCTTAGAGTTGAGCTGGTTCTCAATGCCACCGAGGCAAATATGTGGTGTGTTCATGGTCAGTATCAGTATCAGATATATGATGACGGGAAGGTGCTCAATGAACATAGGAAGATGGCCAGAACCATTACTGAGGAGTTCGGGTATTGACGGGAAGCCTTCATGCCGTGCCCACTATTGAGGAGTTGTTCAAGAGGCACAAATGTGAGTGGACAACTTGAAGCTCGGACAACTTTAGCGAGGAGTTGAATCATGAGTTCTATGCCACTTATGCCACCACCGTCTACAATGCTATTGATGTTCGAAGTAATCAACTGACACTATTTTGGTTCAAGTGCCAAACGATCGCGTCTAGTGATATAACCCAACCAAGGGTTGGGATCGTTCCCACAGGGAGTGGTTTTGAGAATTTAGTAGAAAAATAAAATCAAGTTCTAGTTAGTCATAGCTATAAATATTAGCGAATAAAAATATACTAAAACTAAGGAGTGACTCAAGCATCAATTATCAATGGGTGGTTTGTATTAATTAACAACTAAAAAATAGCAAAAATATAAAGAAACGAGATATGGAGATGGGATTCTTAAGATGTGATAGGAATACGGGTTAAACTAGACTATCGGCTACATGCTTTTGATAGTAAATTGTTGAGCATTTGTGACTAGGCTAGACTATAGTGGGGGTAAATTCTCTTTTGAGCAACTTACCCCGAATCAACTCGGTTTCTCTCGAACACCAAGTTGCCGCATTAACCACAACCTCCACCATAGCCCATTCACTCTCTCCAGCTGAATATGTGGGAGAAGGACTAGGATTCACTCTCTCGAGCTGAGCCCATGTCGACCCAATACCACCGGCTATCAATTTAGTAGTCTTAGTTTTACGACCTATCTCTCAAGCAAGCCAAAAACACTAAGATGAAATCGTATTTGCAACTACAATCCCATTAAGTTCAAACACAACTACTAAACGAAATCACATTTAAACAACAAATAAACCATCAACAAGCAAGACCCAACAGATAATTTAACCCATATTCACAAAATCACACCCCAAGAATTGGGGTTTTAGCAAGACATGTAAAAGAGATAAAAAGTTATGCCAATATCAGTTTCCATCAACTGGGTATGAAGAATTAAGTCTTAAAACATGTCAAGAGTGAAGAATCTTCGAGACCCACTTCCAATTTCTTAGAGTTGAAACCATTTGAATCTTCAAGGTCTTAGAACAAAGTCTCCAAAACCCTCTAAAACTTAACTCACTCAAAAACTGTAAAAAAATCGAATAATAGAAGTCTCCCCTTTTTTAGGAATTTAAAACAAGTATTTATAGTGTTTGAAAATTTGTGTTGCGGAGTACCGGTCAGCGCAGTTAGTCGGGATCGCCGATACGCTCGGCGATTCGTATTTTGGTCGATTTCATCGCCTTCCTGCTTTAGCCTTTAGCCTCTTCACATTTTTAGTCATAGGGCGATCTGGTACTGCTTTGCGGAACTGATCGGTGATGCGCCGACTGCTCCATTTCATCGCCAACTTGACCTTTTCCTTCAGGGCTCAGCACATTGGAACAAAAGGCGATCTCCAGGCCCATCGGCGACTCGCCAACTGGACTCGGCGATCTTCAGGCCTTTATTTCTTTGTTCTTTTTAGCTGCCTTGTTCTTTCTTGCCAAGTAGTGTCGATGCTTTGCCTCAAAATCTAAATACCTGAAACTTAAGGATTTTCATCAGATATTAAGACAAAATATGCATTTGAGGACACTAATTCTATCAAAATATAGCCCTAAATGAGTCCAAATTGTGGACTCATCAAAACTTTTGCTTGTCCTCAAGTAAAACGCAAGTTCGGCAGTTCAAAAAGGATGTCTCGAATAGTGCTACACAAGACTCAATCATGAATGCACACACAAGACTCAATTTACTCATGCGAAGATCAAATGTGTACTCAAAGTTTCAAGTTGTGACACACCATAATCAAGGAATCTCAAGCTCACCATACTTGTTTCAAATGCAAGTTCAAGCTCAACTAAAGAGTTCAAATGCCCTCACACAAAGAATGATTCCATATTCACACACAATGGTTCACCAATTTAAAGTTTCGGAATTAAATGCAACCCTCACACTCACAAAGATAAACATAATGCATGACTTCACCCATAGGTTTGTCCGTATTTTCCAATCGACACTTGCTTCAGTCACTCAAGATCAAAAAGGTCATTTCAAGGCTTGTAATGGGGCTGAATGCAAATGTATGGTCATTTAGGCTCAGTGACTTTCATTCTCATGAAATGTGGTGCTCACAACACTTCCTTTCCTCTTCTTTCATCATTTTCTTTAGTGCTCATAAGTCATCCCATTATGCATTTTCCATGAATTGTTCGGAAACCCCATTTCTTTTGTACTTTATTCCATGACTTTTTCTTTTTCATTCTTTTCTTTTCTCTTCTCTCTCTTTTTTTTTTTGCATGGAGGGGTTCCATTTGTCTCAAAACCATGGGTTAAAGGAGACTTTTCTTGCACTTCTTGACTTGCCTTCTCTTTTCACCACACCCCCAACTTAGGCTTTTGGCCTAAGTTGGCTATTCAATCAACCACAAATCAAGAGGATTATAGGTAGTGGATTAAGGGAGGTCGTATTTTCATCAAGTTTCTTCCAAAGAAAGGTAAGACTCAAGGGGTGTTCAAAAGAGGTTCACACACTCACAAGGTAGGCCACAAAAGAGGTATATGTCAAATTGGCTCACACTCTTCGAAGTTGCCTAAGATCATATCAAGAGATAGCCTTACTTAGTCGACCAGACCAACGGGGCAAATTCTAGGTGTTATCATGCATGGTTCACAGTAAGCTCATCACACAAGGCATTGACACCAAGTTCAAACAAGACTCCACACTTTCGCAAGTGTGCAACGATCATCACACGAGACTCGATTCGATAATTGGCTAGTCACGACGAGATGCAAAGAGTTCATATATAGTCTATGCAACTTCATTTGGCCTCATCTTAGCCACACATTCATGTTTGTTTGATTATGAGCACTATTTAAGTCATCGGTATCGATCAAAACCGATACTCAAATTTGCAAAAGAACAGCCACATTCAACACATACAAGAGGTGGCAAAAAAATTTCGGGCGGGTCAAAATTCATTTTCAATTAAAAGCAAGGAGCCACAAGATCAAACCTTCCACAATAAGCAGTGTAACACAAATTTAGCCCAAGGCCCAAATAGATAAACAAAATAGATATGCACAAAGGTGTGCCTTACCCCTCCACAAATGAAAAACATTTGTCCTCAAATGCAAATAAAAATTATCCGACAAGAAAATAAAGCAAAACAGAGAGGAAGGTAAAGAGTGGGTCCTGTCTGCACAGTCGCTCCGTCTGTCTGGGCATCAGTGCCCGATTCCTCACCCTGAGCCTGGGCATCAGTGCCCGAGATCACCTCAAGAGGAACAACAGTGCCAGATTCACCAAGGTCTGTTGAGTGTGAGTCCGCCAGAAAGACATGTACCGCTCTATAGAATCCCCGGGCCGATGAAGGAATATTAGGGTCTAGGGTAATGGTCTTCCTAGCAGAAGTTGGCCTCTTTATCGCAATCCCTTTGCACTTTTCTTGGGCTGGTGTTATTCTTGCATCAGTTTTTGATTTAGTCATGTCTGCAAAATCTCGAAGAGAAGTTAGAAAAACTTAAACAAAAGCACAGTAGAACAATTTCAGACAGATTCGCCAAACCAGAGGGCGAATCGTCAAATTTCTTGGGCGAGCTAGATCGAGCTTGCCGAAGGAATTAATTCTAAAAATTACGGCAAGTAGGCGATGGGGGGAATCACTTGGCTTGTCACCGATAGCTTTTGACAAACAAGGATAGGCTCGCCGAAGGTCTAGTGCACAAAGGTTCGGGGGTGAAGACAAAGGGTGAATGAAAAATCTTTCAGCGAGTCACTGAGTGCTTTTGGCGACCTCATGCTTCTCGCCGAAAGTTACAGACTTCAACTACCCACTTAGCAAGAAATTAAAGGCGAGATGGGGGAACTAGGCGAACCGTTGAGTGGTTTGGCAAACTCGACCCAGCTCGCCAAATGACCCAACATGCCTACCTTCAACCCACTTTCTCGAATTCAACCCCGCAACCCCTAAAAATAAAATCAAAGCATGCACTAGTTCAATTAAGCTTAGACCCATCATATCCATCACCCTGGAATACTCAGACTTCTTCCGATTTTGCCAAATTTAGATATTTGACGACATTTTCCCTTAAGAATGGTGTCACCGGCTCTATCATTGAGCAATCTACGTCATTTAGCGTAAACACGGGCTAATTAGACTTTACCCAATCAAATCAAGAAACAAACAAACACAGCCCAACAAAGTTTAATTGATTTTATAGCACGAAAAGATGGGGTTTCATACGATAAGCACAACATAGGCAAGGTTAAGAGATTCAACCGGTAATCAAATATTCTAATTAAATCAGAGAGGCCCAGCACACATCACTTAAAATAAGATCGCTGCAAATGAGTACAAATTTAATAAAAATAAGCTCGGGGTGTGGAAAACCAACCTCATATGCCAAACAATATAAATTTGAGATGCTAGGCAGCAAAGTTTTCCAACTCCGAGCACAAATCAACAACCAAAATACTTTTGGAATGCAAGAATGTTGAAAATAGTAACTTGGTGTGAGTTTGTGAAGTTGAAAAGCGAGGGAATGTGAAGAGTTTATGGCCATATATAACCGTCCAGTTCGCATCCATTCGGTGACATTAGTATTGCTCACCGATCTACTCGGCGACGCGCCAAGTGTTCACTTACCTCGCCGAGTTTTACAGGACCTTCAGTCAAAGAGAGGGTCCAAACGGCGATTTACATCAGAATCGCCGATCTCTTCGGCGATGCGCAAATTGGACCATTTTGCTTGCCAATCTCCTTTTTTCCTAACATTTCCCACATTTAATCCTGCACAATCAACACTCCATTATTTTGCAAACAAACAAAAAGCAATAAAGGGTCTTGGGTTGCCTCCCAAGTAGTGCCTTAGTTAACGTTGTGGCACGATGCGAGTTAACACCTAATCCTCATCTTCGGAGTCGGTCATGGTGTCATTAGGCGACTCCTCACTGCTCTATAAGATGATTTTTTCTATCAATTGATTTATCTGGGCGTCCTATAGCTGATTAATTAGAGAATTGGAAGTTGACGTCTAATTCAACATTTTGATATTCTTTTTTATCTCTTTCAACACCTTATCTTGTTTATCGATCTTTTGTCGAATGAGTGAGAGGACTTTTTCATTTTGCCCACTTTCCTGCTTATTTCCCTTTTCACACTTGTGAAGGGGAAAGTGCTTGTCCTTTTTCGTGGACTGCTCTTCTAATTCCGTGACTTTCTTGGTTAAGAAATTCAGCTGAGTTAGCATTGTAGCCCACTTTTGTTTTCTCTTTGTTTCCTCGTTAGTATTAACCATGCCGTCGAGGAGTTTGGCTACTGTTTCATAGGGTTGTTGTAGCAAGCAACCCTCAAAAAATTGGTCAGCGGTACTTCTATTTTCGGGTCCAAGACACCTATAAAAGCACTCTAGTAGCACTTTATGAGACATCCCATGATTTGGGCATAGGTGTAGTATTGCCTAGTATTAATCACTCATTGATATTAATCTCAAGTATCAGATTTCATGCCGAAGAATATTGAATCAAATAGCCTTACATACCTTAACCTCTGAACAATACAACTATCACGATTCAACCTCCCCTTTTAGGTTTTAATATACAATATAAGTCAGGATAAACTAAAATTAGCAGATATCGCACCGTTAGCCTCGTAAAACAGTAGCTAACTTTGATGAATAGTGAGCCCATACAACACTTAAAATAACATGTATCACCACACCCTCCTTTTGTGCCCAATACATACATTATATATCCTTTTCCAAGATTACCCAAGCTGCATCAACAACAATACACATAAAACTGCCTCAAATATTCTTTATCATACAACCAATTATTGAACTCACCACCCCCTTGAGTTCTTTATAACAGCACACCCATAATTCCTTACTCAAACTCATACATAAAGAGGAAGAAAATGGAGCAGTCACCTTACCTCAATTTCTGCAACTTCTCCTTATAACTTGAATTCCCCTAGAACTTCAACTTCCCTTCACACTTAAAACAAAGAAGAAGAGAAAAGTATCTTAATAATTAAGGAAAGTGAGTAGTAGCTTGTGGGAACTTCTGCCTTGTACTTATAATTAAGCATGATTAACATGTTTTCTAGTCTTCCATGGGAGAATTAAGCTAAATTCATAAGTGTTTCTCTTACCTTGGTTTGTAGATATGAGGGTTTCTTCAAGAACCCTAGAAGGAATTTCTTAGGCTGCTCTTGAGAGAAAAGAGAGAGATAGCTTAAGTGAATTGTGAATTTTGTGGGTTAAAATGAGTGAAAAGATCAGCTCATATTGGATTTATATGGAGCCTTCTTGACCATAAAAAATAATCCTCTAGAACCTTCCCTTTTTGGTCCATTTTCAGCCACTAATTGGTCAAGTAGGTGATGCACCTGCTTATGTACATCAAGCAGCTCAAAAGGTCAAACTAGGTGATGCACCTACTTGCTTTCACTTGGGCTTAAATATATTAGGCCTTGGCAGATTTGGCTGCTGGGCTTTAATTTCATTTTCCTTTTATTTAATTTAGTTTGGGCCTCAAGCGAGTCCATTAGCATAGGCCCAAATCTGATCCATTAACCTTGGCCTTTTTAACTAGATCCATATAGCTCAAGTAGGTGATGCACCTACTTGGTCCTTTCGGTCAATAAGTCAAAGTAGGTGATGCACCTACTTGTCACCTACTAGCTTAGTTAAGTCAAGCAAGCATCTCACTTATTTTATTCCATTTTCTAAATATTAATCCCTTTTGCTTTAACTTAGCACTTAACTTTCAACTTTAAGCTCAATTACCACCTTACTGTCTCGAGTTTAAATACTCCCGTTAGAGTTAACTTGCAGTACACATGTTGAAACGTGCAAGGCATCACATCACCTTCTGAGCTAGTTTAAACCAACGCTAATCATATAAGAAACATGGTCCCTCACCTATACTATAAGGCTAAGTCAAGTATCACAAGAATAGAACAAGCCTATGCATAATACGGGCTGTTACATAAAGTATGTAGTGAGATGTTAGAATTTGGTCTAGGCTATTAGATGAGGCCCACTATTGTCCTCCATGACACAGTTCTACTGGCAACGAAGCTCCTTTACTTTATGAATCAAAAATTAGTAAACCCTATCTAACTTTAATTTATTCTCATACATGGGCCAAGTGGTGTAGGATATTAAATAAATTATGGACTTGGTCCATTAACTACTAATTATATTAATTATTAACACATATCAATAAAACAAATGTAGTTCAAAAACTAGTTCAAAATTACCATTTGAATTTTACCGAAAACGTCTTTTATGGAATAAGAACCTCTAGTACTCAAAATACCTAATGGGTCATCATATACCAATTTACCTATCATTCATCCTCAAACGGTCAGAAGAAAGTAAGGGTACGAAAGGGTATCTGAATTGACAAAAAGGTGTGGATATCTTCTTTGCATATCAGTTTTAGTCTCCCAGTGGATTCCTCAACTGGATGATTCTTCAACTAGACCTTCACAGATGCAATCTCCTTTGACCTTAATTTGTGCACCTCTCTATCTATAATAGCTATAGACTCTTCCCCATAAGCAAGGTTCTCATCAAGAAGGACCGAATTCCAACGAATAATGTAGTTCCCATTACCTGATATTTCTTCAACATAGACACTTGAAACACTGGGTGTACCCCAAACAAACCTGGAGGCAAAGCCAATTAATAGGTCACCTCTCCCATACATTTAAGAATTTCAAATGGCCCCATATACCTCAGATTGAGCTTACCTCATTTACCAAACCTCATCACACCCTTCATCGGCAAAACTTTCGACAACACTTACTTACCTTTCATAAACTCTACATCCTTGACATTCTGTTCTGCATACTCTTTCTTCCTATTCTAAGCTTCTCCTAATTGAATCTCAAATTCTCTAATGATTCCCTCAAAAGATCAGTACCCCAAGGTCTCACCTCAAGTGCATTAAACCAACCAATGGAAGACCTACATCTCCTTTTTTACAATGCCTCAAATTGAGCCATATGAATACTCAAGTGTTATTATTGTTGTATGAAAACTCTTTCAAGGGTAAGAACTAATCCCAATGACTACCAAAATATATCATGCACGCATGAAGCATATCCTCCCGCACTTGACTTGTCCGCTCAAACTGTCCATCGATGTGAGGGTGGAATGCGATACTAAGATCCAATCTAGTACCTAACTTAGCCTTCAAGGTCCTCCAAAAGTTAGAAGTAAACTGCGTACCTCTATCTGATATGATGGAAATTGGAACTCCATGGAATCGAACAATCTTGCAGATATATAGTTTGACTAACTTCTCTACATTTTAAGTCACCTTGGCTATAATAAAGTGTGTAGACTTAGTTAACTTGTCAACAATCACCCATATAGAATCAAACTTATGCAATGTCTTTGGAAGACCAACCACAAATTCCATTTCAATCCTTTCCCACTTTAGTTCAGGAATGGGCATTCTCTGAAGTGTCCCTCTAGGCCTCTAGTGCTCATACTTTACTTGCTGACAATTTGGACATTGGTCAACAAAATCAACAATGTCATGCTTTATTCTACTCCACCAATAATGCTAACTTAAATCATGATACATCTTAATTGCACCATAATATATAAAGTACATCTAATAGTGAGCCTTTGCAAGAATAGTCTAAGGCAAATCATCAACACGATGCACACATACCTTCTCATTAATCCTCAAGACACCTTCATCCTCAACCTAGACTTCTTGGCCTCTCCCTTCAAAACCATATCACGAATTCGACTCAGCTTTTCATCATCAAACTACTTTCCTTTAATCTTGTTAAGAATATAATATTTTTCCTCCACAAAAGCAAAGAATCCTCTTTTCTCAGTTACTTGCAGCTTCATAAGGTCATTAGCCGACTTGGATTTGCATTTCATTGCATTACATATCTTTATCAATTGCGGACTAGTGAGTGCCTTTCTGTTGAACTTGTGATTGATTAACTTGATCCTATTTATTGTTCATTTGTAATTGTTGGAGTGTTGTTATTGTTTTATGAGCTATTTTAATTGTAAATTATAAGGTTGATCTTGTTTTATGCAGGTTGTAGCTGTGGAGGTTCGGTTGGAGAGGTAGGAGTACCCGTATTCTATATTACTTGATTTTGTGTTTAGGAGTTTATTTGTTGAGTACCATGTTGTTTGGTACACACCCATTGCTTCTAGAATTGTGTAGGTTACGTGTCCGGATCTTTGTGATACTCTATCTTCTGTTCTTGTCTGAGGCTTCCTATGTTAATTTGTGAGGTAGTTTTTTTTCATCTCATCAGACCTTTTTTCTCCTATTTATGATCATTTTATACTTTAGAGATAACATCATTTGAGAATTGTGTTTTTTTTCAAATCTATTGAAATACATTAGAAGGATTATGCACATGAAAATCAAGTTTAATTAAGTTTACTTGTTATCCGCGTTATTAATTGTTGCTAAACTTTCATTTTTATTTTACTTCCGCATTTTATCGTTATATTTGGATTTTGTAGGCTGACTTGTTTTGGTAGAATAAGATGAGTGTCATCACATCAATTTTTGGATCGTGACAAATATATATTTACATAATCTTTTAACTAAATTACAATTGATCTATACACATCACATATTAATTTAGAACCTTTATTATAAAGGGAAAAGGGTTCGAAATATATATGAACTTTGACCGAAATTTCTATAACAATCCCAAACATTGGGCAAGACCTATTACCCCCTGCACTATTTAATAGTATATTTTAAATATATATAGGTGTTCACGTGGACATCATAAATATTGCATGATTATAAATAGTAATGTGTCCAACTAGGCACTAATATACCTTTAAAATACACTATTAAACAGTACATGGGGTAATAGGTCTTGCCCAAAGTTTGGGATTATTATAGCAATTTGGGTCAAAGATCGAATATATTTCAGACTTTTTTCCCTAATAAAAAAGAACAGTTTAATGCAATATCGATTAAGAATACACATTTACATCCGATATTGGTGGCATTTGTGTGAAGGTTTTGAATGTTGAAAGCAAATACAATAAGTTAACTATTAATTGAGTTACTATCTAAAAAATTGACTCAAATGAGTCCTAAATAAATTTTAACCAATTATTCCAATCAACTTATTGATACTGTGAAAGAGATTCAAAGAAGAATGACTTTGAAAAAGAAAGAAGTTAAAGCCTAGAGTTGTATCAATTATTAATGTGAAAAGGATCAAGTCACCTATTATGTACTAGAATCTCTCTAGTCCATATTAAGTACTGAATTATTGGAGATATGACACAATATTTTTTAAGAAAAAAAATTTAAAGAGAAAAATTAACAATTAGTGTATGCATCTAATGTTTCGTTCCTGAAATATAGCAAACAAGAAAGGAAAATAGCAAGCAAACAACAGTATTTGTATTTGAATTTATCGAATGATATAATCTTTATGAAATCTTTAAGAAAAGATATGTAATTCCCTATTCTTCTCTTCGCTACTGTTCTTGATTCGATGGAATATTTGAGGCTCAACATTTGGAGGAAAGATTATTTGTATGCGGAGGACTTGCAAATCACCACTGAATAGCAAGGATTCTCTATGTATTTCTATGTGTCTTCTTCTTTTTTCTTCCTGCTTCTTTTGATCTTATGAGTACCCCTTTATATAGTTGTGAGCTAGGGTTTTGGGGGTATTTCGGTCTTCAAGTAATTTTAGAGGACCTTGGGCTTGAAGAGCATGAGTTGGGCTCATCTTGTCAACTTAATGAACTTACCCAAATATAATTTGAACTTTATTTTAGTCATATATTTTGACTTAAATATTAATCTGACTTTATTAACTAGTAATTTGACTTGGAAAATATATCATGAATTTATGGATTGATTCAAAATTTAATATGTACTTATCAATAAAATTTCACTATCTACAAATTTCCACTTCTTCTAGGCTTGTTGTGGTATTCCACTTGTCGAACCTTTAAAGACACGACTTGAAGTATTCATGATGTATATTTATTTTTTCTTATGGAATTTTTGAAAACTTTCCATATTTGATTCCAATAGAAATTTTTTATAACTTGATTCCAGTAGAATTTTTAATAACTTGATTCCTATAGAAATATACCATAATTTGGTTCCTAGGAAAATTTACCATAATTTGTAGGAACACATTTTATGTACTTTTGATTTCTATAAATACTCATGCTCTTACAATGGTTGATTGTCAACTTGTGGCATATCAAACTCAATTTTCGTCATTTTTTTCTGCACAACACACTTGCGGTAGAAATAACACAACTTCTTCTAGAAATATCGAAATCATGATTCGTTTGATTATCCAAAAACTAGACTCACAGAGCTACGGCATATCCGAAATTAAAAATCAAAACCCTTCTGAATTGATGGGAATTAATTTTTGAAGTTTGCTATTAAATTTGTCTCTCTCTATTTTTACAGCTCTATGAAGTCTCATCAATATGTCTCTATCTTGGTGTAGGGGATTCTTAATGACGAGTGACTTGATTCAATAGAAACTAGACATCATGGTCTACAACATATTCAAATCAATGTAAAACTCTTTATGGATTAATGAGAATTAATTTTTGAAGTTGTTCTTCAATTTTGTCATTATTATTTTGCAGATTTGTGGAGTCTCACCAAAACGTTCCTATCTTGATGTAGGAGAGCTCGAATGGGCGACTTGATTCTATAGAAAATAGACTCTTAAGACTACAACATTTCCAAAATCAAAGCCAAAGTTCTTATTGATTCGCCAAAATTGATATTTTTAAAGTTAGAGATCCAATTGACTTTGAACAACATCCATGACTTCACTTCTCTACATCTTTGCCAAATAGCCGCATATTGATTTTCGTATGGATTGAGAATCTTTTCATAATCTATGTGGAGAGAGAACACAAAACTCTTAAGCCAATAGGACAATATTCATCATGACGAGCGCGAGAGCATATGCCACAATTTCACCATGCCGATTCGAAGCTTCGTGTTGTTGGTACCCTGAGACACATCACCTCCTCTTCTTATTTTTCAGGTTTACGATGGACCACAAACAGTCTCAAAATCAAACAAAAAAACGTGAGTTGTATTCCATAATTGGCGAAGAACCACTTGGTGCATCTTCATTTGTAGTTGCGACTTTGACGATGAATCATACTTGGTGCAATTTCTTAGAGATTATGCCTTTGGTGGAGAAGAACCACACTTCATGCAACATCTTTTGCAAATGAGGTTTTGATGACGAACCACACATGATGCATCTTCTTTTATAGTTGTTGCTTTGATGACGAACTACACATGATGTGTCTTCTTTTGCGTTTGTAGCTTTGATGACGAACTACACTTGGTGCATTTTATTTGCACTTTCAACTTTAGTAATGAACCACACTTAGTGCATGTTCTTCTACAATTGCGGCATCGATGACGAACCACAAATGATGCATCTTCTTTTGCAGTTGCTACTTTGACGACGAACTACATTTGGTGCATTTTTATTTTGTAGTTGCAGCTTTAGTAATGAACCACACTTAGTGCATCTTCTTCTACAATCGTAGCTTCAAAGACAAACACCACATGATACATCTTATTTTTTGTAGTTGTGACTTTGACTACGAACCACATTTGTTGCATCTTCTTTTGTAGTTGCGGTTTTGATGACGAATTACACATGATGCATCTTCTTTTGGAGTTGCGACCTTGATGACGAACCACACTTGGTGTATCTTCTTTTGCAGTTGTAGTTTTGGCGATGAACCAAACTTAGTACATCTTCTTCTACAATTGGAGCTTTGATGACAAACCACAGATGATACATTTTTTTCATAGTTGCGACTTTGTTGACGAGCCATACTTGGTGCATCCTCTTTTGCAATTATGGTTTTAGCAACGAACCAAACTTAGTACATCTTCTACAATTGCAGCTTAGTTGAAAAATCACACATGATGCATCTTGTTTTGTAGTTATGACTTTGGCGAGAAAAACACTTATAGTATCTTCTACAATTGCGGCTTTGGCGAGAAAAATGCTTAGTGTATCTTTCTCTAAATTGAAGCTTGGCAATGATTCAAATTTTTTGTCTCTTCCCTTGTAGTTTTGACTTTGGTGAGATAGAGATTTTGGTGTATTTTGTCCTTGTTCTAGAAAGAAACAACTTGTCACATGATCAACTTCATAAATTAGACTTAAATATGCCATCATGCAAAAGATAGAGGCTCTCTTATGGATGCATCAAATCATAAAAATATTTGAAGTGATGATTTCTGATGAAGAGGTGATGTGAACTTGATAAAGACATCCAAGATGAGTTGACAAACCACTTCTTGACGTTTGATTTTTTTTTACTTAGATCTTTTGTATGGGTTGATATGTCCATTTTTTCATGCCTTTCTTATGATTTTTGATGTGTAAAACTCTTGCAATTTTGAACCAATAAAATATATTTACTCTACACTTTAATGTTAAACATGTGAGTTTTTTTTTTCTAATTTGTGTAGGCCACCTATTTCAAAGTTTACAGCCTATTGAATTTTTTTAGACAATATAGATTTAAACTCATGTGGTTCGAGAGTAACAACTTGAAGATTTAACTTATTTTATGGAGCTTTTGTGACTTGAAGACTTGGCTCAAATTTGAGAAGCATCACGATTTGAAAACTTAACTCAAATTTGAGGAGCTTCGAAACTTGAGACTTAACTCGAATTTGATAGGCTTCATGACATGTATTTTAGACTCATACTTCGAGGAGCATTTTTACTTGAACATTTTGCTTGAATTGGATGATCTTTGAAACTTGAAGATTCTGCTTGAATTTGAGAAACTTTATGACTTGAAGACTTGACTCAAATCTGATAAGCTTCATCACATTCATTTTAGACTCATGCGTCGAGGAGTATTTCAACTTGAAGATTTTTCTTGAATTTGTTGAGCTTTGAAACTTAAGATTCTGCTCGAATTTGAGAAGCTTCATGACTTGAAGACTCGATTCGAATCTGATAAGCTTCATGACATGCATTCTAGACTCATGCGTCAATGATCATTTGACTTGAAGATTTTGCTCGGATTTGATGAGCTTTGAAACTTGAAGATTTTTCTAGAATTTTGATGAACTTTATGACATGCATTTTAGGCTTATGCGTCGAGGAACATTTCTACTTTGCTTGAATTTGATGAGCTTTGAAACATAAAAATGCTGCTCGAATTTAAGAAGCTTCATAACTTGAAGACTTAACTCGAATTTGATGAACTTTACGACATAAAGATTTAGCTCTATTTTATGAGCTTTATGACATGATGATTTATCTCAAATTTGATGAGCTTTATGGCATGCAATTTAGACTCGTACACCAAGGAGTATTTTGATTTAGGCTTAACTTGAATATGAGGAGCTTTAGAACTTGAAAATTTAGCTCGGATTTGTTGAGCTTCATGACATGCATTTTATGCTTGTACATCGATGAGCATTATGACTTGCAGCTTAGACTCGTACATCAAGGAGCATGTCAACTTACATACACTCTTCAATTTTGGTTTCGGATGAAAACTTGTCCTTATCCTCAATGTCAATTATATTTTGTTTGTAAGGTTTGAAGTTGAACAACTCTTCATCTCTATTCGAAGTCATACTCAATTCCATATCATGAGCACGCATTTCTAGTTCTTTAAACGTCTTAGGTTTTATGTCTTGCAATATGTAACGAAGATCCCAATGCATACCTTGGATGCATATTTTGATCCCAGAAGTTTCACTAGGGCGATATTTAAGGTAAAGGCTCAAGCTCCTCCAACGATTTATAAAGTCAATGACTTGTTCATCATTCCTTTGACAGGCGTTTGCAATCTCTATCATGCTCACAACTTGCTTTGTGCTATAAAACTGCTTAAGGAATTGTTGCTCCTTCTACTCCCAACTATCGATGAAACTAGAATCAAGATCTATATACCATTCGTAAGCAATTCATGTGAGAGATCTAATAAACTGCTTAACAAGATGATCATCATATGTTCCAGCGTTATTGCAAGTTTCAACAAAGTGTATGAGATGTTGTTTTCGATTTCCATTGCCGTCGAATTGCTGCAACTTAGGAGGTTAATAGCCAACTTGTATTTTTAGGTTATCAATTATTTGAGAATACGACTTTACATATGTGAGAGGAGACTTGGATGTGGACTTAAATTTATCTTTGATAGCCTCTTTGATGAAGTCTTTCAATTTGTCAATAGGAATCAGACCTTTAGCAGACACTTGAAGCTCCTAGATGATATTTACTTGTTTTGCAAAGGAATCTCTTTTCTCCTGATTTTCATGAAGCTTTTGCACATAGTTGAGTGGATTCTCTTTCCTCCATATTCTCCATCATGTTTATCAACTTGGTAGTTTGGACGTCTCAACCTTTGATGTACTTTAATAGGCCTTCAACTTCTTTCGTCAAATTTGTAAGTTGTTCTTCTATAGTGGAAGTTTTGATTACCATCACTTGCATCACCATCGTAGATGATGAAGAATAATATTGATTTTCCATGACATAAAATGAAAATATGTTATGCAGAGTAGATCCAATTTTTAAGACATCATTGTCGGCTAGAGTGAAGGGCTTTGTGGACGTAGATAAGCTCAATTGGGAAAGAACCCTCTCAACCATTTTGGCAATGTTTTCTTTTGCGGCTTTTGCGGGAGAATTCACACCTTTTGGAGATGAATCAAATACAATAGCAGATTCAGATGGCACTCGTGAGGCTTGTTGTCCTAGCAATTTGGCTTGGTTCCTTGTGACAAGTCCCACACTTCCCTTAGTAACATCAAGGATATCTTCCACAATAATGTAGAATTTGGATCCGTCAATTTTTGCGAATTCGAATGCAGATGCGAATGCAAATGTAGATACGAATGCAGATCCAGATTTGGATGCAGATGCGGATGATGATTTTGAGATGATCTTCTTGAAAGTCATCTCGGTGTTCTTGAACTTTGATTGTTTTGAAGAGAAGAGATGATAGGTAAAGATTGTACCACTAAGCGTGCCAATTTGTACGTGTCTATAGTTTTGTTCCTAAAATACGGCAAACAGAAAAGGAAAATAACAAGAAAACAAGAGTATTTGAATTTGAATTTATGCGAAAGTTACATTCTTTATAAAATCCTTAAGAAAAGATATGTAATCCCCAGATTCCTGTCTTTGCGGATGTTCTTAATTTGATTGAATACTTACGGCTCAACACTTGGAGTGAAATTCTTTGTATGCAGAAGACTTGCAAATCACCACAAAAAAGAACAAGAATTCTCTATGTATTTCTGTGTGTATTTATTTTTCTTCTTCCTCCTTTTGGTCTTATGAAGACCCTTTTATATAGTTGTGATCTAGAGTTTTGGGGGTGTTTCGTTGTTCAAATAATTTTAGAGGACCTTGGGCTTGAAGAGCATGAGTTGGGCTCGTAGTGTCAAATTAATTGACTGACCCAAATGTAATTTGGACTTTATTGAAGTCATATATTCTGACTTAACTATAAATCGGACTTTATTAACCAGTAATTTGACTTGGTCAATATATCATGAATTTAGGATTAATCCAAAATTTATATGGATTTATCAATAAAATTTCATTGTCTACAATTAGTTTTTACTATTATTGTAACACCCCGACTTTTTAAAACGTCTAAATTAACTCATATCTTCGTGGAAAGACAAGAAGGGTGGGTAATAAATTAAGAATGATGTGGTATGTCATATTTTAAGTGTTCTAGGGTTGTATCTCAAGTTTTGAAGTTAATTAAGTGGCAAAATAATAGTTGGCGAAAGTTATCGTAAGTTCCTTTTTAAATATTTCTCTGAAATTTGGGTCAAATGTATTGGATGTTTCTCCCAATATATAAAGATTTAGAAGGCCTATAACCCATTAAATCGAAGCCCTACGAGTCTAGTTTGCAACGCACAAAACCCCGTATCAAACCGACATCAGAGTAAAAAGTTATGAGGGTTTTACTAGGGATTGCCGGGGTAGAATCCGGGTCGGGTAAAAAATATGGTATGTCGGCTTATTTAACATTTTACGCCATGAAAACATTCCATTTTAGTTCCAAACCAGAGAGAAAGCTTAAGAGAGGGTTCCTATGAAGTTCTAGCATTATGAAGGTTAGTTTTTGACGATTTCTACCATTAAACATTGCCCCCGTGCCTAGAAACGTAACTCCTACACGTGGCAATCATTTTTCCATTCTATTAGCTGCGTTTAGAGCTGGTTTTTGAAGATATAAATTTGTAGTTATTGGTGTTTCTTCAGGGTTTAAACTTGGTTAACTAAGGTAATCATCTCGGGACTCTTTTATGATTGTTTTTATGAATTTCTACGGACGTTTCGACAAGTTGGGGCAATATGGCAAATCTGCCGATTTAAGATTAATTATGAACTGTTTATAGGTGCGTACCAGTTGTGTATATATAGTGTTTGCGAAGCTTAGGACATAGGGAACAACTTTCGTGAAGGAACTACGGTCTTTCGAGCGTTCATTGGAAAGGTATGTTAAGGTTATTCCCTTCGTCGACATGTTTCCTTAGAGGTAGTTTACGTTGGTGATCTTGTAGATATAATTGTGAGTGGTTGGCTGATTGAGTAGTTATAAACCCTCATTTTAGGGACTCATAATCTGTTACGAACGACCCTAAGTTAGGAGCGACTTGGAGATTATTCATATATATTGTTTATAGCTAAATTTATCGTCTTTATCCTATTCAATTGTTTGTTGTCGCCCTTGGGGCTATTGTGGTTAGTTGTCGAGCGATGAACTGCCTATGGGGGCTTTGATATTGTCTATTAGGAATATGTTATTTCCAAAAAGGGATATGTGTTCCCCACGGGGCTATATTGATGCCAAAGAGTGTTATGTGTTGCCTACGGGGTTATTTTGACGCCAAAAAGGGCTATGTCTATGTGATGCAAAAAAGGGCTACGTGCAGCCCACCGAGCTATGATGTTGCCTAAGAGGGCTATGCACTGCCTACGGGGCTATATCGTTGCCAAAAAGGGCTATGTGACTTCTTAAAAAGACAAGGGACTACCGATAAGGTTATGTAGATTGATTTGGTAGCTTCTGGGCTTATGGGGGCCTAAGTAGGTGGTATATTGTTTGTACCTACCGGGCTTATGGGGGATTGGTTAGGTTGATGTTTGATCATTATTGTATTTTATTATATTCAGTAGTGCTTATCTAAATTTGATTTCCTTACCTGATTGCTTTTGGTATATTATGATACTTGCTCATTTAGTCTACAACCTTTCTTACTCTGTACATTATTTTGTACTGACGCCCCATTGCCTGGGGGCGCTGCATTCATGCATGCAGGTCCTGACAGACGACCGAGTAGACCTTCTCAGTAGCAGGATTGACTTCTATCCGATTGGCTAGCCCCTTTCCTTCGGAGCTACCAGAGTTTGGAGGTTTGTTAGCTTTTATTATGTATATTTTTATGGGTAGGGTAGGGCCCTGTTCCGCCAATCTTTACTACTCTTTGAGGCTTGCAGACTAGTGTGTGGGGTGTATAGCTATGTTATGGCCATGCTGGCCTAGTTTTGTTGGTTTGCTGAAGCTTGTGAGTTGTTAGATGTATTATCTTGATATATACCTGCTTCCAGTTTTTGTATAGATATCATGGTGGTCTCGACGGCCCAATCAGGACATCTGTGCTAGTTGATAATTTATTTAAATGATCTCCTGGGAGTAGCTATTTCTTTTATAGATCAGTTGACAAGGGCCTTGCCGGCCGAGGGCTTAGTTTTAAGCCGAGATATACTTGTTTATTTCCTTGATTGTGTGTGGCTGCCATACGCTAGTAGCAAATGGTTCAGAAGGGTCGGCTCGGGCCTGAGTTTTGGCATTAGGAGCCAGTTGTGCCCCTCAAGTTTGGGGCATGACAAACATGGTATCAGAGCAACGTCGTATCCTAGGGAGTCTACAAGTCGTGTCTAGTAGAGTCTTGTTTAGAAATGTGTTTTGCACCACATTCGATAAGCAAGAAGCTACCGGGCATGTTAGAATGACTATCTTTTTTTTTGCTCACCTCGTGCTATAGAGTAGTGTCTTAAGGGTTGAGGTTTCTGGCTTATAATTGGTACTTGTATGCAAATAGAGATAGCTGACACTAGACAGACCACTGCTAGCCAGGGGCTAGATACAACCACAATCCAGAGTACCGGCAAGGTACCACAGGTGGAAGTAGCCCATTGTGAGACCCAGGGGGAGACATCTTCTCAGCCCCTATAGCTTCTCCACCGCTTCAGGAGCCTCTGAGGGCTACAGGACTTCCGGCTCCACCAGCAGTACCACCTCTAGTTCCTTCTATTCCGTCTGATCAGGATCTCAAGAGTGTAGTATATATGTTAGCACAGTTAGTAACTGCACAACGCCTGCCAGTTGTGCCAGATGTTGCCGGACCTTCTGAAGGGCCCGAAAGTTCGAGAGTTCGTGAATTTCTTGCCTTGAATCCTCCACAGTTCACAGGGACAGATCGCAGAGAGGACCCTCAACACTTTGTTGATCAGCTTCATAGGATCTTTAGAGTCATGCATGCCTCAGCGACTGAGTCAGTTGAGTTAGCCGCATTTTGATTGCGCGATGTTGCAGTATTGTGGTACAAAAGTCGGGAGAGATCTAGGGGAAAAGATGCATCTCTACCCACTTGGGATAGCTTTACAGAAGCTTTCATAGATCACCATTTGCCTCGAGAGATTAGAGATAGCTGGGTGGACCAATTTCTGAACCTCTGACAGGGCAGCATGAGTGTCCAAGAGTACGGGTTGAGATTTGATTCATTGGCTAGATATGCACCAACATTTGTTGATACGATGCATGATAGGGTACATAGATTTGTGAGAGGGCTCGACTTAAACTATATCGATGCTTGTTCTACCGCTGCACTAAATGATAATATGGATATCTCGCAAATTCAGGCATTTGCACAAGGCATAGAGGATCGCCGACATTTACAGTATATGAGTGAGAGGGTCGAGAGAGAGAGATAGAAGAGGGCTAGGGCTGCTGGTTCACAGGGAGATTTTCAGGGTGGTCCCAAACCTCGATATTCTATTAAGCCACCTAGACCTCCACCACAACAGTTCCAGGGTAGTAGATTTGATCGTCAGGGACAGTCAGGCCCAGGTGAGGATTCACGAGCATCAGGCTCTCAGCAGCAGAGAGGTTCAGACCAGGCTAGGACAGCCCCACCGCGTTGCGCTACTAGCGGTATGATGCATTTCGGGAGGTGCAGACAGGGTTTAACAGGTTGTTATTCTTGTGGACAAGAGGGGCATGGGTGGAGAAACTACCCTACCATAGGTCAGGGTGGTATGGGTCAGTCGACCAGGTCAGCAGTAGGTTCCTCCTCATCTGCACAGTCTACAGGGCATGGACCCTTGACTTCAGCACGTAGAGGTAGAGGCGGAGGCAGAGAGGGAGCATCTAGTTCTGGTAGAGGACAGAACCGTACATATTCACTAGCCGGCCGACAGGACTCAGAGTCATCACCAGATGTTGTGACAGGTACATTGATTGTTTGCTCCCATTGTGTTTATGCTTTGATATATCCTAGATCTACCCTGTCTTATGTTACTCCATTTATTGCGGGGAAGTTATGTATAGTAGCAGAGTCATTAGATCGACCCTTTATTGTATCTACACCAGTTGGTGAGTCTATTATTGCCAGGAGAGTCTATCGAGGTTGCACGGTAGAAATTATTGACCGTCAGACCTCTGTAGATCTCGTAGAGTTAGAGATGGTCGATTTCGACGTTATTATGGGTATTGAATGGATAGCGTCTTATTATGCTAATGTTGAGTGCTGAACAAAGATTGTTAGATTCCACTTTCCAAGAGAGGCAGTTCGGGAATGGAAAGGCGATATAGTAACGCCGAAAGGTAGGTTTATTTCCTATCTTAAGGCGAGGAGGATGATCACTAAGGGTTGTATTTATCATCTTGTTCGCGTTCATGATATAAATACAGAACCACCGACTCTTCAGTCTATTTCGATAGTCAATGAGTTTCAAGATGTATTTCCAGACGAGCTCATTGGTATCCCTCTAGAACGGGAAATTGATTTTACTATCGATATGCTACCAGGTACACAACCCATATCTATCCCTCCTTATAGAATGGCTCCTGCTGAGCTAAAGAAATTGAAGGATCAGCTGAAAGACTTGCTGGATAAAGGCTTTATTAGGCCTAGTATTTCACCATGGGGTGCGCCAGTGTTATTTGTAAGGAAGAAAGATGGCTCACTAAGAATGTGTATTGAATACTGACAGCTGAATAAGACAATTATAAAGAATAAGTATCCCCTTCCAAGGATCGATGACTTGTTTGATCAGTTACAAGGTGCTAAGTGCTTCTCAAAGATTGATTTAAGATCAGGGTACCACCAGATACGAGTTCGGGAGAAAGACGTTCCAAAGACAGCTTTTAGAACTAGATATGGACACTTTGAGTTCTTGGTAATGTCTTTTGGATTAACTAATGCCCCAACAGTGTTCATGGACTTGATGAATAGTATATTCAGGCCGTATCTAGACTTGTTTGTGATTGTATTTATTGATGATATTTTGGTGTATTCACGTTCAAAA